>JAPYMA010002493.1:0-39864 GCA_035041965.1 Anisakis pegreffii
AGGTTTGAAGTTTTGTTGCAGACCTTGGAAATGAATCTGTCTTGACGAATAAGTGCACGTTTCACTATTGAATTGCGTCAAGCGTCACTCATTTTATAATATCAACAAAATTGAACGGCGTTGTTCACAAATATTTATTCAACTCTCCAGACCATCGTAATTTCATAATCAGAAAATAGTTGCAAATTGCAAAATGATAAACTTTATTGGATACAGAGAATACAAATAAATGTAATTATCATAAAAAACATGGTCATTTTTAAAACGAACATTATATTGAAGAAATTTAAAAACACAAAGCGAATATTACAATACGGATGAAATGGATACGTTACAATATAAAGCATAATGAATCTGAAGTCAACAAGCAATAATCACATGAAATTGAAAGAAAAAAATATCGCAGGGCACATGACCATAGTTAACTACCGCCACCCAATGTCCAGCCAAAGCGTTCATGGTCATCCTAAAATAAAATTCAGAAACAAAATGTAAAAAGTTTCCTGAATAACCCAAATTTATATCCTGAAATACTGAGAAGAATGGCACGTTGTTCTTTCTGAAAACACATAACAGGATTTTAAAAAACCCAAAGCCAAATGTGAAATAAATCTCAGAAACACAATGTCAAAAATTTCAAAATCAAGACACCAACCCTGGTCTCTCACGCGAAAGCGGGCAGCACTACCACTGTGCTACGACACTCCTTACTTACTTCTTTGCTATGAAGTAGACAAACATGGATTTTGAAAATATTCCAATTCTTTTCCTCCCCGTTCTTCTCCGCACTACACAATTTTTGCCTGAAAGCACACTTAGCACTGTGTAAACACGGCTTGTGAAAAAATATAGTGGAGGAAAACGAACAAATAAAGAAAAGTGGCAACCTAGACCAACACCATCGCAAAATCATCTCCAGTCTAAGTCAAAACTGATATTTGAAACCTGGTTTGACATGACAAAATGCATGAGAGCACTATCAGGCACCTAATATCTGCCAGTGCTATAAAATTGAGAAAAGTAGATTCGGAAAAAACACCGCCATCTACTTCCTTCTATTCCGTTCATTGAAATAATTACATAATTTTCATTTCAAAATATATTTAACAAAGCTTGAGTACCGGATTACTAGAAAATACTCAAAAATGAAGTAAATCTGACAATTTAGAACAGAAGAAATCGCAAAATAGATATTTTTTACCCTTATTGACCGCATGATACAAAGAACAATCCTGAAGTTTCATTGCTTGCATGCGTGGAGAATATTATTTCAGTTCTTTAGTTTTCCAAATAACCTGGATGGCATATTAATTCGCACAATATACTGCCAAAATTCGAAAAGTGAAACTTAGAACTGATTGTGAAATAAAATACGGAAATAAAAATTCAAAAGTTTCAAAACTATGACTCGAACCCTGGCCCGTCGTACCAAAACTCACAGCACTACCACTTTGCTACGACTCACTTACCAGTAATCCTTGCTACGAAGTAAACGAAAATGGATACTGAAAAAATTGCTATATTTTCGCTTTCTCCTCTCCCAGATTTACACAATTTTTGTCTGAAACCGTATTTAATAGAGCTCGAACATCTGGTTACGAAGTGGTATACATACAAGACCAAGAAAAATAAAATTCGGAAGTAAAAAATCAAAAGTTTCAAAACCACGACTCGAACCCTGGCCTGTCGTACCAAAACCCACGGCACTACCACTTTGCTACGACGCACTTGTCAGTGATTGTTGCTATGAAGTATACGAAAATGGACTCTGAAAAAAACTGCTATGTTTCATCCTTCCCTTCTCTCAGAAAACACAAATTTTTTTCCAAAAGTGCATTTAACACAACTCGAACATCTGCTAACGAAGAATTATACATAAAAGGGGAAAAAAAATCGGCAACCACAAGTCGAAAACGTCACAAAATCGTCCTGAACCTAAATCAACGTTGAGGTTTGAACCCCTGTCTGAAATCAGCCATCATGCAACGTTGCCACTGCGCTACTATGCACCTTAACACTAAATAGTGCAACGAATTAGACAAAAATAAACCTTAAAAAAAGCCATTTTCCCTTTTTTTCTTCCCAATTACACAATTTTCGTCCAAACGTAAACTCAGCACATCTTGAACATCTGATTATGAAAGAAGTACTCAAAAATTAAGTGAAATTTTCAATCAGGAGTCATGAACTCACAAAACTATTTTGACCAAAAAATTACAACCGGATTTTGAACCCTGATCGTCGTACAAAAACGTATGATGCTAGCACTAATTATAGGCTAAAATCTACCTGACGTTTGCAAATGCTATGAAACAGAAAAATCATATTTTACAAAAATCTTCATCTCCCTCCTTCATCTCTTCCTTCAGTTGCACAGCTTTCGCAAAAAAAGTGCACTTTACGTAGTTTAAAAACCTGATAACGAAATTGAAGGATGAAAGGAAAATAAACATGACCTTTAGACGTCCAGAGAATCGCAATTTCGTTCTGTGTGTCCACCGCATACCTCGATGTTAAAATTCATTTTGACCTTGAGCCTCGAGATCCATATTGATGCTCACTGAATTCGTCGAAGATTGAACATTTAATAATTCATCCATAATTGAGTGCTTTGAAGTAGAATTAGACGAAAGATCCGCAACCAGAAGTGTTGTTCACTGTTGACGTTGTGGATGTTGATGTTGAGCATATTGATTACGTCGAAGGATTCCGATTTTTTCAATGAAATTTAACATTGTAAATGTAGCAACTAAGGATCACTTGCTTCAAGTTAGTAAGATAGTGATAACAAATTCAATAAAACTTTTTGAATGCACAAAAAAATTAATTCCCATCTTTAACAACAATTTTTCCTTTGCCTCATATTCAGCCATAGAAATACTTTCATTTAAGGAGGGAGTTAGAAAGAATCATTAATGATTTAATGACACCAGCAATAAAGTAGCAGTTATGCTGGGATGAATGGTGATGATAGCATTCTAAAAATTGCAGAACAAGTCCGATACATAAGCTTACATTGCAAGCTCAGCACCCAGATAAGCTTCGGCGAGGATATTGAGACACTAGAACTACAAATACCACTCTGGTAACTTTTGACCACATTAAGCTCTAGTGAAGTACTCGTAAATGTGCAGTGGACGGCCAACCCGGTACATTTCTCCCCTGTTAAAGGAAGCACGCACACTGAGTTCGGGAACCCTCGTTACCTGAGCAAATGCCCGAAGGCACTACTCAGGCCAAATTACGCGCATTCCCTAGCCCCGATCACATTCGGCGGCTTCCTGGGCCGGGACCGCCCATAATATGAACCGAAAGATTGATGTTAGCAATACCCGGGCAAGTATCGCTAACATATTTTTCGAATTCCCCCCGATTCGGCGAGTTTGCCAGTAGGTGGGGAACACCTGTCAACGCGAGCGCTCTAGCCCCTCTTGTCGGCATCTCAACCGGGTTGGGATCACCCGAATATTACCGAAAACACAAATTTTTAAGTGACAGTTCACTACATTTGTAACACATACACATATCAGTTTAAAAATGAGCAACAGCTCTTATAAGGTGGACTCAACCCTAAAGGCTCGTCGTCAGGCGAACTTTCCAGACCTAAGGTAAGCTTACAATGCAGATCATCTCGTTTTTATTCAGCAAAATGTTTTATTTTTGGAATATGAACCAGCATAAGCACTACCTAAACTAGTGGCCACTAACTCATAAATGATTACAAAATAAAGCTTCAAATGCTAATTAACAAATCTTAATCTAATACACGGGGAGACAATAACAAGCAAAATTAGAAAAAAATGAATATCAAAAATAAAAATTATCAACATATCTGACCTTTGACGAGATGGTGTTGATTCCAATTCGACCTTCCGCATAGTTTCTGCAAATCATGGGTAATGTAAACGCGATAAATCATCTTTTTACGAACTGGAGTAATCGTTTTTAATAATTAAAACACTGAGAAAATTCCTAGTTCCAAGAGCGCCTACAAAATAATCTCTTCCACTGAAAATAATAATTACAATGATTCTCAACTGAACGATTATCAACAAAAATGAACTAAATAGGGCGGTTCACTTGAAAGGAAGTAAGAATAGCACCTAATGATAACAACAATTCAAATAACCAAATAATAAAGTATTTCATAATGTTCACGAATCTAATTAGAGTTTTAAATAACAAATTTCGGTGAAAAAAAGCATGAAAATCGAAGATTCGACAAGCAAATGTTAAACTATACTGCAGTAGAATAATTCAGGCACTTGCATATGAAATTTTGCTGATAAGGTGCATATAATATGATATAAAACGGGATATAAAGTAATGATTATATTATTTTTCTTGTCGGATATAACGAGAAAAGTAATATTATTATTATCTGATAGTGAGCTGGTCCTGCTTTGCCAAATCGCTCCTTCGCTTTCATTTGCACTGAAAATCTAACTGAACTGAAAACGTAATGTTAAGAAATAAATATAATACAGATTCTTCGGAGAATCATGAATGAGAGTGAATCAATGGTGCGCTCGAAGTGAATGAGAAAACTACAACCGCACTGTAGAATCCTAATGTAGTAAGTTATTGTAGGAATGAGAGTGATGAGAGAGCATGGAAATTAGACATAGGATTCATTGAGAGACTGTTGAAGGAAGACTGTGCATGGGAGTATGAAATGCGTGCACGCCTTCTGAATGACTACTTCTATCAGAAGTCATGCACCTGTCGTCTATTCACCTCTCACATTCCATCGTCAGTTTTTACGTCAGATGTCTATGATGTCTCATTGCCATCGTTTCTAACTTTGTTGATTGCATTACATTCCCGTTATGTACAAGTACTTTTCTCATTCACTTCAGATGCATCACTGATTCACTCTCATTCATATTTATCTTCCGAATCATAACTCTATTCATTTACTCACCTCAAATTCTCACTACGTCCGCATTTACAATAGAATTTATGTGTGCAGAATGAGTTGCCACACCACGAAACAATTGTTCGACTACACCAAATCCATTGCTTGCATTAAGTTGCGTGTTGGATTTTATGTAGCCTGAAGTTATCGATGAAAGTTTCAATGTTCCGCCTCAGCTATGAGTAGGGATAATGGGAAAAGAGGCTCGAACTTAATGCTATCGTGTAGAGAAGAGCTCACATTTCGCATGTAAACCTCAGGTTATCTCTAGGGCCTAGATTCATCACCAGATCAACGGAGAGATCCACAACTACTACGTTGCCTTCTCACGATGCAGGATTCATCCATTATTACAACTTTAATATCTGAGGAGCTACCACATGATTTCATTTATTCAGGATTACTCATTCAGTATCCATTGATCCATCGACATAATAATTGATTGTATATAAGGATTGGGAAGTGGCTGTGATAGCAAGCATGACTGTTTCCCTCTTGCAATGAACTCTTCAGATTTTCTGGTTTCACAAAGTACACATATTGCCGGGCAATTTTGTTTTCCTCCATGTAATGTTAAGGATTTTCTGAAAGCACCTCCCGTCATTGAGCCAGCAATCATTGCAATGCACTGTATTTGCATTGATCAATGTATTCAAGAGGTTCGCAATATCCATTTTCAACTCAACTGTACATTCAAGTTTGTACACAATTATACCTATTTCTTCCCACCATCAGATCCTCCAGATTCCCTACTTTCAGAAAAGTACCCATGTTTTCGAGCGATTTTGTTTACTCCAAGGAATATCGAGGATTTACCGAAACCATCTCACGTATATAAGCAGCTCATTTCAATACATTGCATCTGCTGTGATCAATGAATATTATTGGTTAGCAATATCAGGATCACTGTTCTCAAACTAATCATACCCTCAGGCTTCTACGGAAGCATGAATGTTTCGCTCTAGTCACTGATGCTATATCTGTTCGATTTATGGTCAATGATAGTAAATATCATCACTAGGATCATCGTTGTTAGTACAATACTTTTTTAAGCACTACACTTACTGGCATTTAAAATATCCGCAATGATTATTTAACGCATCCAAAGGATAGCGCTGACTCATATTAATGGTAAGTGCAGATTACATGTAAGTCATCTGATGAACTAATCAGATCCACATAATGAACGCTTTGCGACGAAGAAAAGAAGCCAACTTCAATCATTTCGTCACAAAAAATCGTCAATTTCCTTAATGAATTCCGCAGTATCGGTGAGTAATCAATCATTCCAATAATTGGATTCTTCTCTGTGAGTAATCAATCATTCCAATAATCCTTGAAACACATCAGTCCGAAATTGTTGCTGCAATATTCCGTGCTTTGACAGTGCCTATGGAAAAGTCCGACGAATACCGGTCGAAATGATCAATTGAGCTCAACATTTTCATCATTAAATTCTGTTTTGTCGCATTAGTTTAACCGCACTCCCATTTGCCTTTTCTCAAATGACCACGATTTAGTCGTGCTCTTGAATCTAAGTATGTTTCGATATTTCGGTACTTTTCAGGGAGGAATTTAGCCCTTTCACGTTGGATTTATCGAATCGTCATTCGAGTTCAAACGATCGAATTCGTCAGTTTTGCTGATTTCGTGACATGAATTTGCTTTGCTTTTATCACCGAGGTGATTTGAATGCAACACAGTGAATCGTCAAAAATTGTAAAATGAACTCGATATCAATCAGCTGCCCTTAATGAATATGTGTTGTCTGACCCACTTGAAAAGGATGTCATTTCAAACGCTTCGTTTCGGCTCTTTTATACATTCATTAACATAACAAGTGAGCACCTGTTTAGTCGTTCCATCTCTAAGAAATGATTGCAGGTCATTTAGCAGCATAACGAAATGTTTTATATGATGATGGAGTGTGTCTCTCTCTTCTTGAAGTTCAATGGTTTAGCCACCATACGTTATGTTATCAGAAACCCATTGTTTGACAATCGGAACTGTGAAATCATTTCGTTGCGTAATCAGATGGCCTTTTTTAAATGTTTCTGAGCTCGTTCGAATTACCTTTGAGAGAGTTCACTATCACAAAGTGATATTCTTTATGGTGCAATTATTGTCTTATTGCTCAAATTTCATTCCGTCAGCTCTTCAGTTTCGAATGAAATTCTCAACGTTTACTGTTGCAATCCGTTCCAGATTGCAAGAATACCAGGAAATTGATATGTTGGACTATTGGAAAGAATCAGTTTTCGCTGTTATCGCTGGTTGCTAATCGTGATGTCATTATATTTTGAGAAAGACCTCTCAATTGCAGGCTGCGAAATGGAGTCAGTGGATAAGAAACGAATAGATTCTGATGATAGCACACAACGAGTGGCGACCATCTCAGCGATCATATCGTTGGTGTGTGTTGCGCTTATAGTAATTGCGATGCCAGCGTTTTACTATCAACTGGATCAAGCAAAGAGCCGGCTTAATGATCGAATGGATGCTTTCAAGGTTAGCACAACCTTCTCTCCGGTTCTCTCCATCCGGCAGAGAATACGTAATGTAAATTTTCGGACATGCCGATCAAACATGCGTGTAGATGATTTTTGTGATCCATATAGACGTCTTAATGTACACCATATTTCGCTGATTAACTTCGGAAAACTGATGTATTTCAAATTTGAGAATTTGAATGATGCAAGCCTATTTCAGTTCACATCCAGAGGTCTGTGGCAAGATCTTGTCATAGTGCACAATCATGGAAGAGCAAAACGTGAACGTAAGTGATTACTGACTGAATATGGATTTGGTCAATTAAGAACCCTTAACAATGACAAAAACTTTTCGGTCTACTGAAATTATTCAGTGATTTCTCTAGAAAAATTTGCTTGAGCCTGAAAAATCACTCTGATCAGTGCCTTAAAGAATCTCGCTTGCGAATGACTATCATCATTAGTATTTTCCTATCATCTCAAAAGATGCAATTACGATCTTATCGTTCATTTCTCAACTAACCTAATCAGCTCCAACATCTGCTTGGAATGAATGTTTGGAAATGAGTGAGAATTATGACAACCGATGAATTCACTGCGCTGATCGAAAGTTTTGTTTTTTCAACGCTTTTGGATTTTCAGAAAACATGCTTGAAAACGACGAACAAGGCGAATGTACCAAATGTGTTCAGGTGCAGTGCCCACCTGGATCACTTGGCCCACCAGGAGTGGACGGTGAGGCGGGAGTTGATGGGGACAAGGGAAGACCGGGAAAATCCGGATTGGATGGTTTAGACATGGCTCTTGATGGTGAACCAAGCTCACCGTGGTGAGTTCTTCCAGCTCACCAAGAAATTGTCACAATTCGGCTTTCAGCCACTAGGATATGCAGATGTAGCTGATCTGTTCCTACATTCGTTGGGATCACTTAACAGAGACACCAATTGATCATCTCTAGTGCAACAGTTTTGATGATATCACTCACCAAATAAGTATTTGATGGATTTATCAAGTATTTTGCACTCAGACGTTCAGTATCGTTCATCTTTCATTGAAACAAACGTGCAATTTCTTCTCAAGATTCTTGAGTTGTCTTCATGCATAGTGCTCGAGACACACCCACATACAGTATTTTTCAGTGTCATTTGTCCAGTAGGTCCACCAGGAAATCGTGGGCAACAAGGTGAACATGGTCGAACAGGAGTGCCTGGAGAACCAGGTCGGCATGGTATGTCGGGAAGGCCCGGTAGACCTGGTCGTGTTGGCGAGGCAGGCCCTCAAGGTTCTGCTGGAGGACTTGGCGAACCTGGAATTAAGGTAGTTACGATGTCCCGAACACTTCTCATCAAATATCTATAAACATGGATTTAAGGCTATAAGTGTAAAGAGTTCTGCAAGTATTCTCCGCCAAATTTTGATCATTATTGTTTCAGGGTCCTCCCGGTGACGATTCCATAGGCGGGACAGGAATCAAAGGGCCACCAGGTCCTTCAGGACTGCGGGGTCCAAAAGGGCCGCCAGGACCAAATGGTATACCGTCAGGCGATTATGGCCTACAAGGGACGAGAGGAGAAGAGGTAAGTCGACGTTTGGCAGTTGGTTCGAACGCAAATAATGGGGGTTTCAGGACTGGAAATCAAGGATTTTAGTTTTTTTAAACTTTAGCAATCATTCCAAGTTCACCTTATTGCGGAAATACGAAATGTTTGTCATTGCAGTGATCAAATGCAATATTCTTTCAATACATGCAATTTTCATCCATCTTTATATTTATAGGTTGATACATAATCGAATGATTCCTTTCATGGAAAGTACCTCTTATCTGTTAGGAATGGGAAAAGTATCGAAAGAGAATGCGAAATATGGCAACCTTCAAAACAATTTAATATTCTATTTTAGGGACCAACAGGACCAGATGGAAAAAGAGGCGAACATGGCCCTTGGGGTCCAGCTGGTGCACCTGGAGGAAGTGGCGAGCCTGGCAGATATTGCCCATCTAACTGCGGCGTCCAGCAACTCGTTGGTCCTTCGATTAGTGATCTGGATACTTCGGATGATTACTTCATGACGTTTGGACAGTAAGAACGTTAAGACGATAGTTTCAGAACACGTTGTCACAAATTGATATGAAACTGATCGTTCTTAAAATGAACGAAAAATTTCCTTGAAAGTAAAATGAGTTCGGTCGATCCTAATATTCTATTTATTCCATGGCATTATCATAGAACTATGGCAATTTTACAATGTTTTGAAAGCCCATTGTAACGTTATTACACTATAACAAAATGATTTCCGAACTTCGTCATTCACTTCACTCGTAACGGTTAATAAAATAAATATGTAACATTCTCATATCATGTCAGTATCGTTCCATGACATTATAATTTGAATCGATCATGATTGGACTTATCACTCTGTCATAAATCTCAGTTATTTTTGTCCGGTTGTTCAAAACGTTGGTGGATAACTAAAATTCACGAGCGCCATATCAAAACCATCACAACAAATTCAAATAAAGGCAAATTTCGGTTCACTAGCTGAAAGCCTCATGAAAATTTTTATTTTACGTAGAATTTCACATGACAGAACGGATAACAATCAAACACTTTTTTTATTCAATCAGGAAATACAACTTCTTGAGAATTTTTACCTTTCTGTTATCACATATATCACCAATATCACAATTTTCCACATGAATTGAATAGTATAGCTGAATAAATTATTTACAAAGAACGATACAACGAACAAGCATAAATAATAGTCCTAAATAATAGTTCGAAATCAGATCACTGAAGTACACGTCGATCAAATTATCGCAACCTAAAATGTTCCGATCCAATTTCCTTTTTTCGGCACTCATTCCTACTCTTCCTCTTCCTGTTCGTCGTCGGATGATTCCGATGGCACATCCTCTCCATCTGGATCGTCGTCGTTGCTAACCGGCTGTGGTGGTTGTCCCATTACTGGTGCCAGAAATCTGGCACCAAAATGACCAGCCTCAAACATAGCTCGCTTAAGAGTTGGACGCAAAATTGAAACAGAACGCTCATAAATTCACTCTCAGCAGTTTTCTACTGATGAATTAATCTATAAATTACACTACTATTCATAAACTATCATGCATGGTATGTATTTCATGCTACCGAAGTTCGAGTGTAATCTATTTCGATGTGCAGTTTTCAGAAATCTGGATTCCAGTCCAGATTAAGCGACCAAGATAAAGGCGTATAGATAAGGGACAACAGAGTTGTGAGAATGACTTCGAAGCCATCTCCTTTGACCAATGGTTTTGCCGTTTCGTTCAATCTTTCGGCTTCTTGACGCATAATAATTTTTTGTTCACGCATCATCTTCACTTCTTCAGGTGTCAACTTCGGTTTCGCTGCCTGTTCCTTTTTGGCACCAGCCTCCACAACATTTTTAGTTTCTGAATCGAAAACAATGCGGTTTATGCCAGCATATATGATATATTTACTCTCCGGAAGCTTGAAGTTATGCTGCGCGTCGGAACAACATAGAAATATAATCTTGCTTCAGGATCGGTGCTTGAACATGAAAGATTTCATAAAATCAGTCAATTTGACCATTTAGATCAATGCGTATGGTTATCGCATTAAAATTTATCTTGTTCTCATCGGCAATCCAACTACTGTTTGAACAACTAGAGTCGAGCTTCATAATAAGATTATGAGGATTTAGCTAATTCAGTTTGTTGAAAGAATTTGCGCAAATGTGCCTATCTTCCCGTCATAATGGTAACGTCTCCTGAAACTCTCCCATATGCACGTCCCAGTTTGACACTGGAATTCTTCACTAACCTTTCTCTTCATCATTTCCAGCATTCTCAGCTTCTTGACCTGAAATATTAGGTTATATTAGCTGATGAGACCGTTTAGATCAGTGCACATGGCTGTAGCTTGAAAGTTTAGCTTTTAGGGAAGAGAACTCTCTGATCGACAATCCTAGCTTTTGTGATCAGTTAAAGTTGTGTTTCATAATAAAATTATAAGGATTTAGCTAATTGACTTTGTTGACAAAATTTGCCCAAATGTGTCCATCATCCCGTCATAACTGTAATATTTCCTCAAACTTTCCCACATTCACCTCACCATTTGACATTGGAACTCTTCACTAACCTTCCTCTTCATCATTTCCGGCATTCTCGTCCTCTTGACCTGAAACATCTAGTGATATTAGTTAATGGGACGGTTCAGACTAATGCATGTGGTTATTGAGTGAAGATTTAATTTTTATAGAATAGAATTCTCTCATCGACAATCCAAACTTTTTAAACAACTAGAGTCGAGCTTCATGGTAAGATTATAAGGATTTAGCCAACTGAGTTCGCTGACTAAATTTCCCTAAATGTGCCCTTCTTCCCGTAATAACCGTAACGTTTCCTGAAACTGTCCCATATTCATGTCACAATTTCACACCAGAATTCTTCGCTAACCTTCCTCTTGATCATTCTCGGCTTCCTCTTCATCATTTCCGGCATCCTCGTCTTCTTGACCTGAAATATTTGGTGATATAAGCTAATGGGACCGCTTAGATCAGTGCATATGGTCATAGTGTGAAAATTCATCTCTTAGGGAAGAGAATTCTCTCATGAGCAGTCCAAGAGGTTATATGAAAATACGCAAGCATGTAGATTAAATCTGCATAGAAGTGCCCTCTTCCCGTCTTCCTAAAACTATAACACATTCAACTTTGGAACATGTCATGATTTGACATCGGAATTCGTCACTGACCTTCCTCTTCATCAGGTTCCATTCCGGCATTCTCGGCCTCTTGACTCTTAGTAGCATTTTGTTCAGGCAACTTCTTTACTTTACCAGGTGCCACCTTTGGTTTCGCTACCTTTCCATTTTGTGCACCAGCTTCCCCAACATTTTCATTTCCTGAATCGAGAGCAGTGAAATTTAAACCAGTGTATACCATATGCCTTCTTTAAGCTTTAACTTATGTTGTGTGCCAGTAAAACTTAGAACTACAACTTTACTCATAAGATCTGGTGATACACTCAGCTAGAACGTGAAATATTTGGTGATATGAGGTAATTGGATCGTTCATATCAATGCATATCACTTTTGCATGAATATTCATCTTTTTGGAAGGAAATTCTCTCATCGACAATCCAGTCTTTTTTTCACAACGAGATTATACGAAAATATGCAAGCATTTTGAATAATTCTGCTAAAAAGTGCCTCTGTTTCCGTCATATTGATAGCTCTTCCGTATTTAAGTTTGAAACATATCATGATTTGACATCTGAATTCGTCACTGACCCTCCTCTTCATCAGTTTGCATTCCGGCATTCTCAGCCCCTTGACTCTCAACAGCCTTTTGTTTAGACAACTTTTTCACTTTAGCACGTGTTCCCTTTGCTTTCGTTACCTCCCCATTTTGTGCACCAGCTTCCTCAACATCTTCGTTTCCTAAATCGTGAAGAACGAATTTTAAACCAGTGTATACGATATGCTTTTTCGAAGCCTCAACTTATGCCATGGGACGGCATAACTTCGAAACATAACCTTACTTATCAACATAACCTCACTCATGACTCAGCTAGAGCATGAAATATTTGGTGACACTGGATAATGGGACTGTCTAGATCAGTGTGCATGGTTACTGCGTAAAGATTCATCTTTTTAGGAAGAGAATTCACGAATCAACAATCCAAACTATTTTTCACAACAAGATTGTACGAAAATATGCAGCTTCATTGATTATCTGCGTAAACGTGTCATTGTTCCTGTCATCTTGAAACTCTTCCCAAAGCTCCTTCATATTCGAATTTGGAACACTCAATGACTTGACGTTGGAATTTCTTACTAACCTGGCGCTTCATCAGTTTCCTTTTCGGCACTCCGTTTATTCTGCATCATTTTGGCAGCAACCCCTCCGACGACCGCCAGTGCTCCTGCCCCAGCCAGAACAGTCCCCAACCCGATGCCCCCACCTTTTTGCCCCCACCTCCGCCTTCACCTTGACCTCCGGCTTGCTGTCCACCGTTTCCTTGATCAGCCATTTGTTGGCCGATATCCTGCATATCTTGTATATCTTCACCCGATACTTTCTTCCCACCTAAAATCAAAAAATACTTCCTGCTTGGCTATTATCTTTAGTTTGAAGTATGCAAATGATCTGTCTGCTATAATGCAAGTGATGTGTCGAAACTCATTTCTTGTCTGTTTGTTTGAGTGTCAAATATTGTCAAACTTGTCAGTCCCATCTTCCAGCTGACCGTATAATATCAAACGCGTGACCTTTCTCGCTTCATTTTTCTGAACTGTTTTGCATTCCATTTGTTTTTTTTTTTTGAAAATACCCTTGATGACGTTTTGTCATTATCAGCTGTAGTCATAGACCAGCACTTTCCTTGTCATTCCATTCCCCATTCATTATTCTCAGTTTACAATCAATGCCACATAAAACGCAACGATGAGCAATCCACGAAATTAACAACAAATGCACGGCTCCACCAAAATGAGGCCAATTTCACTTCGAGAAAAAAAACGACGCTCATTGATTCAATGAGAACTGATATCCTCATTGATTGAAGAGAAGTGCCGAACAAATCATCACAAGGCAGCAAGCGACTGGCTCTTCTCTCACATGGGAAGTTAATCAGTAACAATTTACACGTTCGCTAGCTGACAAATAAAACCGCGAATGGATTCGGAGCAGAAACGGAGGAATAAAATAAACATAGGAAATGCTGCTAATTGATTTCACGATGAAATGCACTGGATCTGTGCTATCAGCTAATTGCTTTCGTTTAGAACTGTTGCATACACTTGTAGGCTTTTAAATTCTCTTCCATAGTATTCATAACAAAATTGAGGACCGGAATCAATTCATGATAGTAGAGTACCGGAAATGACACATCATCTCACTCAATCCGTCATTTCAATCATCAATCTAGTACTCTTGTCTATTAGTAGATAAGTGTGAGTGATTTTAAAATCATTAGGAAATTTGTTAGCATTAGAATTTGCGAGTAAAACAAGCAACGGAAATTCATTTAGAATGTTCCAAATTTAAATTTGAAATAAATCCAAATTTGAAGTCTTTTAGACGGTTATATCTCCTCATTCGCAAATCAAACAAGCTGGAGGCGTTCATACGAATGACTCAAATTCAGTTTGCTTAACAAACCTTGCGCTCCGCCACCCCCTTCTCCTCCACCGTCTCCTCCACCATGTTCGCCTTTTCTTGCCTTTTTTTTACCTTAACGGCATCAGTTCATGAGTAGATTTTTGGTTAGTGGCCGTGATAAGACTAAGAACTTGAAGATGTCGAATTGAGATTCGACAATTAAAAAATTGCAAATTATCCATTGAGATTCGATAAACATCGCTCCCTCGAAAAAATCTGATTCAGTACCAATAAATATGATTCCCAATCCGCAAAATTGCCTTTTAAACTGTTCATCTCACCCTCAACTGCACGCTTTCGGTGTTACACACTAACCATTTCAACGAAACTGGAGCATTGTCTTAATTCACCATATCATGTGAATTCATCCATTGCTTTCCGCTAAGTTATGTTAGGACTCGTCATTTGAGCAAAAATTACCACTAGGAGTCGAAAAAACTACCTTTACTAGCTTTCTTTTCACCCTTGCTCGCTTTTTTACCTTTGCTCCCTTTTTTACCTTTGCTCGCTTTTTTTCCCTTGCTCGCTTTTTTACCCTTAGTTGCTTTCTTCCCTTTCCCAAATGATTTTTTGCCCTTCATTCCTTTCGATCGTTTGCCTTTCATTTTTTTCCCAAACGATTTTTTGCCTTTCGCCTTTTTCCCAAGTTTTCCTTTGCTTGACATTTTCTTCATTTTTCCACCGCTCACCGCTTTTTTTGCCTTCGATCCTTTACTCATGCCTTTACTCATGCCTCCTACAATCTTGTTTTAACTATTTTCTGTTGCATATACGTCTTGCTGTCATACTTCTTGACCACAACTGTATGACTCTTGATAAAACATTCTCGAGAGCTAATTGAAAACTCAATTTGCGTTAGTGCTTGCGAAACACTGATGCAAATTGACTCTTGCGAAACACTAATGCAAGATCTCTGTGGATTCTTGCAACATCTTGCATTAGGGTTTCGCAACATAAAATTACTTTTTTTGATCAACAGAACACACAACTGAACGCCAAAATGATTGACTTAAATCAATTAGCAAGTTCTAATGTGCAACTCAGAGTGACTTCAACGATTCTTACCTTTCATTTTCTTGACACCTTTCATCTTCTTCATACCTTTCATTTTCTTGATACCTTTCATCTGCTTACCCATTTTCTTGCCCAGTTTCTTGCCACCTTTGCCCAACTTCTTACCACCACGCTTACCAAGTTTTTTTAGGCCACCGAGTTTTAGTTTCATATTTATGTTCTTTTTCCTTTTCCAATACGGATTATCAATGAAAGGCTACGATAATGAGTGGTTCAAGCAGCAAATGTGACGTTTATGCGCTCATCACAAACCCTAAAACCACTCATAACACTTAAAAATCATAGCAATGATCAGGTTACGTCAAATTTACTGCACCAAAAACATATTGCGATATGAATTTGCATACATTTTTCAACTGTCTTATCGGTATGCACAAAGTCACCACTCTAATCAGATCAGGCTAGTTTTCCATTGAGTTTATGACCGTTTCTTATGATAATCAAATTCATGCTCGCCAACGAAAATATTTCAGCGATAAGCTGGAAGTACTCATAATATTGTCTTGGTGAATGAATCCTATTGGATGAGCACATAAGAAAAGTGTCCATCCAGCCCTACTAATACATGCACACAAACACATCACATGCTTTCCTTACTGCTTAATCCATTCATTCCTTTAATTGCTATTCGTTTTCTCGTAACAGCATCATGTTGTTTGGCTGATTCGTCATGGATTGAGATTGTGTCTAATTGATCCCTTCATTATGAATGATTAGATTCTCATCGGTCTCATTCGATGTTGTCCAATTGGAATGGTTGATTCGATTGTTTCGCGTTGTTTTAGAGTAAATCCATTCGGTGCTTACAGTGATCAGTGTGTGCATTAGCTGCCCAGCTGAGCACACAAACATATGATTACGCATGTGAAATCGAATGAAACCTTGAAAACAATGTGAATCGTGCGTGTAGTGCACCAGTCTAGCGTTTCCATCATCTACCATGCTCGCTCGTCTCAAATATTCTAGCCTTTTTAAACCCTAACATCGGATTTGTCATTCTTCGCAACTACCAACTCTTTCACTATGTTTCATTGGTGGTGTGCAAATCCCTAAAGTCACCAAAAGCGCACACATTTTATACCGTTCTTGCCTCTGATAGGTTCTCGACCAGTCGAATAGAACTAAAGCAATAGCTTAAATTACATTTGCTGAAATTCACTTATAGGCAGACTGTTTTGAAGTAATTTTTTGCTACTTATCTGCTCATATTGCATCTTGTACGTGTATGCTTTCGTTCGTTACGGATCATTTGGATATTGCAAGGAGTGAGATTATTCCGAATGGAATACCGAATGGAAATCGTTTCTGATTTGTTTGTTGCATGCTTGGGTCTTCTTCGCACACATTATTTGTGAGAACCAGTGTCGTGTTCAGGTCGTATTTGCTCTACGATATAATATCATTATTGCATAACAGCTGTATGGCACGCAAAGTTCTATGGAGTTGTATTGAAGAAGAAAATGTAAACTAATGATCAGTAAGGCCGCTTTTTACATGCTCCAAAGTGGTTTATTTGGAATTACCTTGAAAGACACCTCATTTTGTCCGATAATGGGTCCTCAATAGTGTTTTTGCGTAAAGTTTCAGTATGTGTCGCCATTTGATATAGCCAATAAATGGAGAAGAGTTCAACGTCCAGCAATGGATTTTTTGTGAAAAATGATTTGAACCAATTGAGTTGCTGAGAAATTCACACAATTCGAATGAGGAAGTTAACCCCTTTGAATGAGATCCCCTAACTGAACAATTATTCATTGAATATCGCTTCACGCAACAACGCAAAATCAATATGATTATTTACGATGGAATTTCAGTTTTCTAATCCTCCAATAGCGTGCGATCGGGAATGTGTCAAATGAATTAGAATCAAGTAAATGAACGGGGTTCACTCATTTCCATCCCCCTCATCACAATTGTAGATGCGCTTTTCTGGCTTAAGAAGGTTCTTGAATAAAGTCGTGAAATAATTCCTTCTCATTTCTTGGAACTGTGCAGTAGTTCATGCTTATTTCAAGGGCGACCTAAGTTTTCAATTGTATAATTTTCCACTTAAAGTAATTTCCATGAGTGAAAGTTTCTCACTTTCGTTCAGTTATTGAGATCCAGTTGAAATTGATTACAGCAGCCACATTTTTATCTCGTATTTGTTAAGAACAATAAGAACTTCATGACGAAATTGGATTATAATGAATGAAATTTGCCTATAACACGATCGATCATTATTGCTGAATGAAATTAACTTGAGAAACGAATGGAGGACTGATGTACTTTTGACAATACTTGTTTTTCATATCGTTAATGGTAAGCGAGCAAGGCTCCGGTTCAAATAACTTCTTTTGCAAACTATATTTTATGTTCCATAATACACATAAAATAGGCTGCGTTATGCACAGAAGTCATAATGTGTGCCATTCGAATGTGCCATTAAGACGCTTTAATATTCCTCTTCAGCATCTTTCCAACCTATTATTACTTTCAGTATTGAAATGATTTAATGCCGAGTACGGAACTGAAATCAAAGGCCTATCGACCAATTATTTCAGCATTAACATGCAATGAAAATGAAAGTGTCAGACGTAACGGTTTGCCTAGAGTTGTTATTATTGAATTAGTACATGAAGATAATACTGCGTCATTATTTTTAAGTATAACTCTCAAATATCGTTCTCGATTCACTGAGGAAATCATCCTTTTCACGACCACCATTCTAATAATCGATTCTAACTGTCAATGATCTTTTGAAGTTGAGTTGTCGTCAGATTCACAGATTCTTCGCAATTTGATTACCACAGACTACAGAATAAGTGAACTGATTTTTTTTTTCGCAGTGAAACTTCGTAAGATAATTCAGATTATGACTGACAGTATGACTAGCTTTCAGCTTATTCGTAAATTCATAATCAGTCCTCACTTATTATGAATCTACGAATGATTTTTCCATACACGCTTTTGATGGTCATTCTGGTCGTTATAATCACATACAAACTCTCCAAACCTTGCTATTTGATTTCGCGATCGAAAAATGAACAAATTTTCAGAAAATGTAATTGAATAGGATATTATCAAGATTGCTTTGAATTCACCATTTTGCGAGTGCTTCTGAGAAATTCTATTATCAAACGAACTGTTTGGAGAAATCAGCTGGCTAGAAACAGTAGGTGAAGAAGGAAGAAAACAGTAATCTTTCGGAAACTCACAGGTGCTTTAGATGATTTTTAAGGATCTGCAACTAAACGAATTTACACACACATACATACATCTGCATACGTACATGCAATGACTGAATGCATTTATCCACATATCACTTTCCATTCATTTTCCAAACTTCATTTAAAAGAAAATTGAGTTCATTACATTACATCGATGCACTCGTTTAATTTGCTCTATAGAATGTCATCGAAATTCAGTACAAACGAACGCATTGCACACTAAATACATTCATTCATTCTCATTGCCTCGCTTTCGCCGTCTCATTCTGAAGCATCTGCAATTTTCCGACTCCTTAGTAACACTCGAGATTAGTATTCGAATGGACATTTAGCAATATATCCGTTTATTTACACCTGCTAGCTACTATATCCGTACAAACTTCAACTCATCTTGCACAAAACACTCTTCTCGCACTCTCTGAAATACCAATTCCCTATCTGACAATGAAAGTATTTGAGAGGATTTGCTGATCAAATATCAGTGAGAATATTTGCTGATCCAGTTATCGAGTGAAAATGACTTCAAAAATTGTTCTTTCCGATACAGACTTGTTCGGAACTACCACAGCAGACTATATCAATCCATTCGTTCCGTTTTCACTTAGCGAATCATTAAAAACTCGCTTAAAACATTAAAACTTAACGTTCCTAATTGCTTAAAAGTGTAAAGTGCAGTTTAGCAATGTCTTCACTATCGTACATTTTAATAACTTCTCTCCCAGAGACACTGAATTATTGATGAGTACGCAAACTCTGTCCATTCATGATCACGTGCATTCGGATTCAAATTCTATCATCTTTCCACATGCTCAGCTCTCTGTCTCAACCTTTTTAGTGCCTGAAAACCGCAAATTATCACAATTATCGCTTACAATTTGTTAATATTTGGCGTATGGGTACTGATTTATAATGCTGATGATACTGAACTGAGATATTCACAGTGAGAAGTGCATCACCAAAACAGTCAAGGACCGCAGAACATGCTGTAAGAGGCGAATGAGAAAATGCTACGAATATATCGAAATGAATATCGAAATATCCAATTCATTGAAACTATTGCAACTATAAAAACACTTTGAACATCATTATTCCATTTTCTGACATCCATTTGCATCATGCAGAAGAATTTTAAGCTTATTGTTGGTGTCGTTGTTGAGAATAGCAATCAGCACAAAAAATAATGGTTCGTTTCAATTTGAAGCACTCTCGAGCGTCCTCTAAACATCCCATTCGATGGACGTTCCCTCTACAACGATGATCATTTCAAATTCAAACAACAGCCCTTAGACGACTCGGTTAGCTGGATGCTCCAAATTGCCGACTGAATAATAGCGCATCTGAAATTTTAAAACACAGCTTTTCGTTTCGCTGCCTCGTTTGGCTTCAATCCGGCAATCAACATGATACTTCTTTGCGAAATTCACCACCGCACATTTTAAGCAATGCATTCAACTGAATGATCTCTAGTTGGAAGTGATCAAACGAAAGAATTTCCGCCTTCAGATGTTCTTATTGGATTTCTCATAGCGGCAAGAAGCTCTTAATCGCAAAAGACTATAAACCCTCCAAAGGATGCTAGACTTAGAAGAAAAAACTTTCCCAGCCCATCGTCTGTACTAATATTCGAAATCCATTTATACGTCTCAAACAAATGAGAATAATGACTTTAACAGTCTTAGAGACTGTTGTATTTATGAAGGGTCTTTTTCATTACGATGACCGCTTCATTTGAATCCAACTAGCGATAAGGCAGGGATTGGGAACTTCTTTTATTTATAATAATCTTGATTTGTGCATTCAGTTGGGAAATTCTGATTGACATTCCATCGGCATTACATGTGAGTAGGTATCTTCGAATAACGTCATCCGTCGTCCCGATTAATCCTTTATATTGAGCATAGGCGAAGATAGCCAAAACAAGACTTCATCGAGAGTACACGTTATCTGCACTTAACTATCAAGCGATCTGAAGCAAAGTGCATATCCATCCATTCGAGTGCTTCAAGTGCTTCCGTCTAGTGATCTCTTGAACGGTTACATCATGTGATTTCTCGAACGAATATCAATCGTCCATTCACGTCGTCCTTTCATCAGTCCAGTGAATTCAATCGTTCCGGGCAAATCTTAATGTCACTTTCATGGATTTTTCCACCAACTGACATGAAATAACTCGACAAATGTCGTAACAAAGTAGCTAGTTCGAAAGAGTCACTTTCATTCCAAACAATTTGCAATCATATACTCGAGAGTCTAACCATCGTAGTTTTCAAATACCCATCATCAACTTATCACCTCTTGATATAACCAGACTATTCGGTGTCTTTCACATAATTCTTCTAAATTTTTTTCGTAGAAAACATTCAGCTGAAACCAAATTGGAATTTCCCGCAGCTTATTTTCTACCAATTATCACAATTGGTGTTTGAAAACTGCTCGTGCATCTAAGAAAATCAATTTTTCTCGAAGGCGTTCTTCGGCATTCATTATTTGGTATTCAATGGGCTCATTGAAGCACCCACAATGCACCATTCTACCAAGTCGCAAGTCAGTTAGCAGCCATGCAGCCAAGCTATGATGTCTTTTTGTTATCAGTGGTGCTCATTTGCTCATTTTATTGAGCAGTTCTCCCATAGAACTCTCCTCCATACTGAGACCAAGTCATCTCATATGACGAATTTGATAGCGTACGGCATTAAGGAATAATTCATGGCCGATTGAAATATCCGTTTTCCTCAGTGAATCACATAAACCTGATCACTAATTCAAATAATTTATAGTGGATCAACGGGAGGAAATACAATTACGCTATCTGAGATGTAGAATACGATTACGATAGCCTTTAGAAACTTTCGAATAGTTTTAATCGAAACATTTTCTCATCAATACGTGTGAATACTTTTTCTTTAATCTGGGAATTGGTAAATGTAGTTTCTAAAATGAGGTTTCCATACAATTTCACTCAAACTGAAGCTGCCTTCCTTTCTATGCAATAAAATACAATAGATTCAAACAAACTGACGAACGAATCCATTTCAGTCCAAAAAAACTTGAAATTGTCTTTAACGAAAACGTTGAAATTGTCCGCGATTAAGTGTCCTCGTCATCGTCATTCATTTCCACGATGATTCTAAGTCTGCAAACGCAAGCATGCAAACCCTCGGCAATTTAATAAATCACTTGCGGCAATCTGATAAATCTGAAAATATTTTCCGGAAAAAGTATGCATCGTTTTCGACCCACCTTTCAATCATTTCACTGCATTTTTCCGTAATTAACCAAAAGGTCATCCGTCATCTGAAATACTCAACTTCGATAGGCTAACTCTACTCATCGCTTTAGTTCACCTCGAGCGTCCGTATTCTCATTTACAGTTATACGTTCTAAAAATTTATTGTTGAGAGAACTTTAGCCGCCTTCGACAAGAAATAATGGTCGATGGATTACCACATGCCGGCTGCTACACTCGACTTTAGTAATCATGACGAAGAATTTGGTGTCGGTGGTGGTGCTCCTGTGGATTCGTTCCTGTTTGCGCTCGTCGTTCCGATAGCAGGATTTTTTGCCTTCATTGCTGCAGGTGACCATTACACCTTATCAAAACCTCTTCTCGTTACTTCTAAAGTCACATCAAAACCAACAAATATGATCCAGACTTATAAAGTTCAACAGAACTATGTTGACTCTGATCACGACTACGTTTTGATTTGCACGTTTAATCCGAGGGATTTTGCCATATTGCATGAAAAAAATAATGGAACATCGACAGTCTTTTTAGAACCCTGCATTTGATGATATCTCTAATCGTTTTGAGGAGACATTCATATCCTATGGATATGAACATTTCCTGTGCACATCAAACATAATCCGAGAATTAAACCGCTAACAAGTCTTCAAAAATTTCGCAATAAACTTGAAAAAACCATAATTGTTAGCGTTCAAATCTTGTTGTGGAACAAGATTTCATTTCCTGGCTTATTTGCAGGCTTACGGATAAACTTGTACATGCTCTGTTTCATTAGTGCCATTCAAAAGCGGATTGGCCGCAACTTTTGTCCACACGAACATTTTACTTGATTACTTTTTTGAATTTTCGATCCGACAAATTCGTTTTATCAGATCAGATCGAATGGAATCTTGAAATAATAATGTCGGCTCCAATACAGAATCTTCTATCACGACCTGTGTCCAAGTCTTTTTCGTGATAGAAGATTCTGTACTTCATGTTTTTTCTTTTCATTCAATCTGTATTTACGTGAATGAATGAAAAAACGCTCACGGCCATTGAAAAGGAAGGGATTCATTTATGCTTCGAAGTTATGGTTAATCTTATTCAAAAGACTATGAAATTGTTGCATTAATGGAAAAATATTCAACTGTTTCCGCTGTTTTAGTGACGATCTTCTCATGTTGTTTTCCTTGCGTTCGCAACAGATGCTCGTCGGATGGTGCTAAAAAGAGTATGTCATTCGACGAGAACGGTATTATAGTGCGACCGGTCACCCCGACGTCCGAGAGTTTTCGTCGTAACTCCGCTCAAGCACAGTACAAATTGCTGATACAGAGCAAATATGAAGCACATTATGGGTTGGGTGTTCCATTTGCGTACTGCTCTGGTGAGGATTTGTAATCGCACATTGGCTCCATTCAATGTTGGCGTTTGTGAATAAGTGATGCACGTTCATGGCATCCATCTGTATAAAATTTTTCTATATTTGATAATCCTGTGATCCATTTCAACTCATTAGCACACTTCGATCGCGAACTCGTGCCACTATTTCGCACAGTTGCGATCACAAGCATATAATACGACTCTACAGCAATTACTGATTAAAAAGCGATTAGACGAGAGAAAAAAGGATAACGAAAACCAAAATTGAAATGACACTGAATCAAAACATTCAAAAAACGATAATACAAAATTCAAGCTTGTCAACATATTAGGAAATCTTCTGACTGCTCTTCCAAAACTACTGAGACTCAATGAGTGAAGTTATTCCTTCACTTCTATATACTTCAGCCACATTACGTACGCTCAATACATGCATTAAAAATCAAAAACTCTAGCTCAACACGAGCCAGAGTTTTTTACTATTGAGAAAATATTATTGTAATATTACTATTATGATAAATTCGTCCAACCTGCATTCCCAGTACAGAATCGAAAAGAACTGATGTATGACGCATTCGGCAGAACTGTGTTGTTGACAGCTCGAACACCGTTGACTATTTCATTCCGCATTTAGCGTTTACCTTTTTGCGGTGACTTTTTTCACATTTCGTACCTGTTCACGAAAGAATTTCTACGAAAGTTAATGCTAACAATTATACATAACCAGAAATATGTACAGAAACATATGAATAATTAAACGAACATCAATCACTTAACATCAAACGAACGAATAATACCGCATGCCTCATAAAGTGCATTAAAGGTTTTCCATCAGTCCTATTTGATCTCATGAATCATTCAACGCTCAATTATTGTGCATACGGCACGCAAGCACAGTTGACTATGCACGATCAAATGAAGCAGATTAATATCACATTGACAAGACCCATCAAATATTCGGCTAAAAAGCTCTCGAGTCAAATAGGTCAAAAAAAGTTGATTAATTCCTGCCATGCGGCATTCCTAGGATAAACGGCTGCCAATAAATCGCATGTCATAAATCATCACTATTCTACAGCAAATAATAATCGCTATAATTCAGCATCATGAACGAATAAAATTACTCAAATGCACCAATATAACAAAGCGATAGCATTGTATAAAATGAATAAACATCACATTCAATATCACAGTTTCAAAACGATGAATTAACAAGTAAGTAAATACATGTGAACGGCGAGATAAGAAAACAAAATCAATCATCTTCTGTATTTATTTCATATTAGTCTTCTGCATTCAATGCAGCTCGTTTATTATTCCATATTAGTTCATTCGAGCTTGCAAAAGGTAAGCAAACCCTGAAAAAGTTAGTTTTTATATGATCAGTTCCATTTTTCTTGAATAGTTCCAATATCGGTCTGGCCGTTCTCGAGTCACCATAAAGTGATCACATCATTTTGCACGGTTGTTGCAATCTTCTCATCACTGCCAATAACCAGATTCACCCCAATAACCAAATCCCTTTCCTAATACTGAATGCGAGTTTGGAGTGATCCATTTTCGCCGGATATTCACACATTTGAAGACGAAATTTCCCGTGATTTTCACTCGGATCGTTTAGTTATCACTGGAAAATCGATGATGTCCGCTCTAGCACCGGAATGTTTCAATATTGCGGCGGTAGAATTGTCGATTTCGGTTGAATCTGACCACCGCAAGATGTGAATAATAATGTGAATCGAAGAGACTTTCATCCCGTTCCTGCGTCCGCGAACGATTCAGGAGTCGTTGTGCCCAGCAGGAAATGGCCGAATAGTCCATTTCGGGCATCATCTTGTTGGCGAACAAGAACCGCGAGCTGTCCAAGTCTGCCAGATCAGCTACCCCCAATATACAGACTCGGTGACGTTCCATGCCGCTTTTACAAGGCATTGGTTGGTCTTGCTGCTTCTGATTTGGATTTTGCCAAATCACACGCCTAAAATTATGCACTCTCAACAATACTTCTCCCGAATATACGCAGTCATTTTAACAAAATCAGCCATTTTTAGAAAAGTTATTCTTACTGCAATCAATCGGAATGCTTGATGCAGACAAGGTGTTGTCATCAGAAGAAAACTATTAAACGATACTGGATGCAAATATACACACCTCGTAATATAACCTCCGAAAGTTTCCAAACACTTTGTTGTGTATCCGCCGGGTGCATCTGAAATTTAGGTGAATCAAAAAACCTGAGCCATCAATTTCTCTCGGAGTGTTTGTTCATACATTCCCAAAATCATTTCGACAATTGCTGAAAACTGATACTTACCAAGTTCATCGCTGGACTGCAACGTTGCAAACAACATCTCATCAACACCGTAATGCATTCGATTGAACAAACGGATGAAAGTTTTCAAATTCAGATCGTTCACAATGAAGTCCACGAACGCTCGTGATAGGCTACATGTGGAACTTCCTTTCGTGATTTCCAATGTCCGTAAATCATTTTTCGATTCATCTGCAGGCGTTATGTTTATAATTCACTAACGATAAGCAAAAAATGAACAACAGACAAAGAATATTACACTATGATTTCATATTGCACAAAAATCTCTGCAAGACTTTTCTAATGGGCAAGTCTACCGAAAGTACTCATGCGATGAAACAAGAAGGTCAATATAAACGTTTCAGATCAAGATGACCTGCACATGATCACTTAGAATTACGACTGATCAATCATAACTGAGCATCTATACGAATATGGACCTTTCCGTACTCAATTTCTTAGAGCTTAAGTTTTCGTCCTGAACCAGCAATAAAATAAAAGTCTAAAATTAATCGGACAAAATGATGAACCTTTGAAAAGATGGAGTGCTTTATACGTCCAATTCGCATATTTGGGTATACGATCTGGAATCGCCTGCAATACGCTCACATCGTTGCTTCCGTTCAACGCTTTCAATGCGTTCACCAATTCGAAACCCGTACGCAGAGGAATATCATGATTCTGCAAAACAAACGATGAAATTATCGCATTCAACATAGCTGTATCATTACTATCCTAACGAAAGGGCTTCAGGTTGAACGAAATGAATGAATGAAAAAAAGGAGTGAAACAGATAAAATTCTCTGCGATAATATATGAGGTTATAAGCCGATGACTACCTGCAGTGTTATAGCGTATTTCCATTCAGAATCCGTCTGTAGCAATAATCGAAGGCATTCCATGAAGGCACTCAGCATATTATGGCCAGCACTGTCAACTGTCCACTGTCGATCAGCCAAAATCACTACGTTCGGGAAGCAATTGGCTAGATTGCGCATTTGCTGCTTGAAAAGTGGTCTGGCTTTCTTATCCAAAATATAACAGAAACGATTTTGTGGTGCGTATTGCATCTTGAAGAGCAGTTCTTGCAGTATATAATCCTACAAAGTATTTAACATATCACTAAAAATACGAACACAGGAATTAACGATTGCAAAAAAATAATAGTAATGAATACATATTCAACGGCATAGGTTTCATGCATGCCACTGCTCTCGCTTACACTGATGTTGGCCTCAACGAGTAAATTCAGAGATGTTTCGATATAGAGAGCGGTCATAAAGCGATCAAAAAGAATGACCCAAATAAGATCACAAACACATTTACAGCTCACCTTATAAACAATACGCGCGAATGCAATTGGGAATTGCAGTTCAGTTTCAGTTGGCTCCAACAAATTGTTCAAAACACGTCGTCGAACGGCCTCACATGACGACGTTTCCAGAAGGGCATCAGCCGATTGATCCAATGTCAAAGGAGCCTTAAATACAGAGATAGTTTTGACGTAATCATTCTTGCTGTCGTTCTCATTTTCATAACCAAAGATGGCTCAAATGACAAAATCTCGTAACAAATGGAAATCGCAGTGCGCCAACATTTTCAGACAACATCAAAATAAAAGTGCTTTGGATAAGCCATCAGTGTGATAGTCAAACGAAGACAGGATGACTTCTACACAAATGAATCAGGTTGCTTACCTTCTGTTTTTCGGCTGCGTAAGTACTATTCTCGAACAGAAGTGAACAATCCATGTTGTGCTCGAAAAAGTATACCTCATCGTCTGAAAACGATATGTCGTTTAATGAAATCTATTCCAAGCTCATTCCGTCGCCTGTCAATCTGCGATTTTGCATGATCCTATCCTACTCTATGCCTTATTTGGCATTGCTCTAGACCTGATAGCAATTCGATGAGAGAACTGAACAAGTACTCACTGTTCTGAACACTATATTATCGAAAGTGAACTTATGAAGCACATCGAAGTCACTATAGCTTTCGAGTAATCGTCTTAATAATAATCACAACACGATCCTGATAGTAGACAACAATCTTAAATCACCCTTCTGACTCTCCCGCAATCTTTAGTAACTAAACATACTGGCTCGCGCAAGTGATAAATTAATGTTTTCTGAATAAAGTAAACCAACAAAAATGAGCGGCTATAAAAACGAACCACTTTTGGAACTCAAGTTTAAATCGTCGTCCAGAGAACGTTTCGCTTCCTCCTGACCAATTTTCTCATTATTCACATTTGAGCAGCCATTTGAGTCACCTGAAACAATTGAATTCAAATGGAATATATAGAATTTTCAAATGATCACTACGAAGACGTCACTAAACCAATTACTTCACTATATTTCTCACTCCATTCTATCGAAACTCAATGCTTCCGATAGATCTAATCTCAACCTCGATGCAAATGATCCTTTTCCGTAATTATGAACAATGACAAAATACTGTAGCATGAAGTACACAGTTCAACAACCGTACAAATGTGATCTTTATTATTCTTCATGGATTGAGCACAATGTGTATGTCGTTGTAAAGGAATTCCTAAGAATACATTCCCATAGAAAAACTATGACGATGCTCATGTAAATGATTCATGTTCAAAAAACAACTTACATTCAAAGGCGAATTGCGCATCATTCAATTTCGACTGTATTAAACCAACATTCCACAGTAATGTGAGGACGCATAACACGCTAAGTGATAAAAGTAATTTGAAAATCGTACAAATTGAGTATCTTATATTCATCGCCTCTGAAATCGAAGCACTTATTTTGAATGACTCACAAAGAGCATAATTTAAAAAACTCTTTCGAAAAAAAGCTGCCATTCATTGAAAGGCAGTTTCTATAGTTGTTAGAATTGTAATGCACGCCATCATATCTCTATGAACATGATCCAGTGGTTATTGGCAGAGCAATATCGTTGATGAATTCAAGAAAAAAATAGGCATCATCCGTAAACAGAATGAGTAATAGAGCGAAGCTTGTGCACCTCACGCTTCACTTAAGTTTCAACAACGACGAGCAAAAATGCTTGGTTCCACTAAATTCAGTTAAACTTTTGTCTAACTCGAAGGCAATAGAAACAACAAAAAAAAGAGAATCCAATAAAAACGAACAATTTTGGTAGTCGTTGATGAATACAATTTCAATGGCTATGTCAGCAATAGCGAATCACAACAAATTGATGTGGCTCCAACCCATAACATCTGTCATTCATATGTGCTTTTGCGGCCTTGCGTTTGTTTAATTAGATATGTCGGTTGGCTAATCGTTCATTGTAACGCTGATCATGTCCTAAATAAACAATTTCAACATACATCATCAAAAATCAAACGAGTTTCAACAGAAAACCAAAAAGAGTAAAAGAACTTCATGCAAGCTGTTGCAATTACCACTGGTGGTTCTGTTTCTGTGAACTAGAAGAATGTTAAGAAGGCATGACTGAGATGACCAAATGACAAGGTTAATACTTCATGTTCAAGCAGCGATATGCTGGCGAAAAATCGTTCAAATAGCTCACTGACCATCCCATCCTAAGCATTCAAATGAACAGATTAGTTTTTGAGAATTTCACACATTTCTGCAGGCAAGACAACCACTCCTTAATGACCGTGACTTAGACTCTACTCTAACTGAAGACGATATATGAGATGAAACTGAAACATCAACCACGACTGGTGAACAGCTTCGAACGTCAACTTCTCGGACTCGTTAAGAGTGTACTCAGTATTAAAAAAAACACAACGATAACCAACGATAGTCTCAAATGCGTATCATAAGCAGAAGATACAACTGCGGTAACAATTGAAATACTATTACCATCAGAATTTTTCTATTCATTTCGTCATTTATGCATTCATTTTATTCAATGCGCTTGCCCTACTCAAGGACATTTATTTACAAGTGCATTCTCTCGTACAAGTGAAATATTTTTCTTCTATCTGAGTGATTAATTCAATGATCATAATGACAGCCTTAACTAAAAACATCAATATTGTTATCACAGCTGTATCGTGAAGATTTCGACATGATATTCAATGCAACAGCGCTCGTTGGATTTCGGCAAACGTCAGTCTATGAGATAACATGTTGTTTGCACTGGTAATCAGTTAACTAGTCTCTGCATGAATAACCAATGAACTCGGTTAGAACAGCTGCATCAAAAAAGATGATGTGCGCGTAATTCCACGAACAATTCCTACGCTCAACAAAATTTATATTTATCGATCTGTACAAAATTTATCGACATCAAATCGCATTTAATGTGCTTTAGACAATTGCTCGAAATATAATTAATACATTGAAACATTCCTCTTCCTAGGCATTAGAAAGCAGAGGCAGATGACGATTTCCGATCTGCAAATGACTATTGGGAAGCCATATTACAAATGGAACTCAAAATCATATTAGACGATAATCATTGTTGAAGAAATACTCTAATCGACAGGAATGAAATGCTCAACGAAGTGCAACAAAAATTTTACGACACTCATATCTTTAAAAATACTCCTTACAATTATGACTCAACTGATACGATTACAAATAAGTATCGCTGAGCAAACCTGTTCAGAGTTTAGGAATAGTGGCGAAGACAACTTAAATATCGCTTTAGTGAAAGAAAACTTTAACTGATGCGTACGATACACGCAACTGAACAATTCGAAAAATCTTATGCAACGAACAAAATTATATAAAGTCTAATAAAGAACGAAACTACACAACTAGAATTTCCGATGAATGACAACGATTATTCAAAATAAGAAATAAATGATGTGAAAATGCCACGAAAATACAAACATTTGCAAGTTCACATCATTGCTGACATTCGAAATGAAAGCAAAAACTGAAGTCGTCTAGAAAGGATGAACGAAAACTTTGTGTTTTCAAAAATGACAAATGAAACAAAAAGGCATTCTTAAGGAAGAACACAAACTCGCAAGATGGTGAGAAAAATGAAACAAAAACGTTCAGTGTTGAACTTGGATTATGGGATATTCGTTAGCATTTGTTTTGTGAGAAGACAAATGAGTGCAATGACAATCAAAATTGATAACAATAATAACAAGGATGATGAAGAGCAGACGAATGTGCACCTAAAGTAAAACAAATGTAGAATAAAGTTTCTAAATGTACTCACCACATCCACATATTGCGCTGAGTTCTCTTTACACCAACGGTGTAAGAAGATTTATTTGTTCTCGATGTTGAATGATTCCTAATGGCGAACAGCTGTCGTGCAGCTTTCAAACACATTTGCACACATCCTCCGAATACTCTTCATTCGTTCACCAAAAATCATCATTTGAATTGCCGCAGACGTTCACTTCGGCCAGAACGAAAAACGTCCCCAACAATAGCTGTAAATTATCAGAAATAAGGCTGAAAACTTCAGCAAAATTCCCACTGATCATTGAGCGAAATGAAAGGCTAATTCAACCTTTACTTTCCGTACATTGCGTTACACAAAAGATAATAAGGAATAAAATTATACGTTTTTGAAACGTCAAAACCATAATATTACCATTAGCGTTGTCGATATATTTATGAAATTTTCTATATAATGCAACCATATATTACCAAAATATTACCATGAATTGATATCCTTGTCAATGACTCGAACGACTGATACCCTTCTCAATGAATTCGGAGGTCTTGAACATCGATCAATGAGGCCTCAGGAAAATGGAAATAGTAACATCAGACTGAAACGAATGAAGATCACATTATCTTCGGTAGTTTTTGAGGGGATGATACAGAAAAGCATCAAAGATGATCACATTTATAAGCGAATCATCCTCAACAAGAACAGTGAATAATTTTTGCTTCAGGTGCACAGAAGGAGCCGGGCTCAATTTTGACAATCACTGCATTAATTCACTCTAAATATTGAACACAGCAAGCCATTTTTCAAAGAAAAATGTACTTAGCATCATATTCTCAAAGAGAAGAACTCATCTATCGATCTTAAAGCAGTGACAAATTTAGTAAAAAGACAATGAGCTCATAAGAGCTTTCATTTCAATCAATTCAATAAAACATTCACCCACGCTTTGTCCATCCAATAAAATTAACCAACCTCTAAGATGCAATTGCTATCCGGATGTGTAGTTGTCAATTCAGCCATCCCAGGGATCGATATATTTCAGCTTATTAGTCGTTCACTTTGTTTGCCATCCCATGAATCCGACTGACCATTGCGACGAAACATTTCACCATTGCCGGAAGCACATCGTTTTACGAGTCGATGAACAACTGGCTTGACAGCATTCCACTGTCAGCCTTCCATCAATTATCAGACCATGGCAATCTTGCATTAATGCAATGAAAAATTGAAATGAAGAGGATCAATGTTGGAGGACATAACGAATATTTTTTTTCGAAGAGGAAATATCACAATACTGAAGAGGTGAATTTCGTTGAGAAACATAATATGACCTAGGACAAAACATTCGCACTCTTGTTGAACACAATAAAGAACATAGATGGGGAATTCGATGGCTTTCACAACATTCATTAGTTTTAGAAATATCAAATATCGAAATAGCAAAACTCGCTTATCATAACAGTCAAGAATAATAAAATAACAAGCAATCATTGCAACACAATTTCACATGAAATATAACGGAGCACTGAATCAGTATGATTGATATCAATGATATGAAAAGGCTTTTGGTTTATCGGAATAACTTATGATATAACTTCAAAATGCACAGTGAAATGCAGATTACTGTGAATACAAATTACTGTGATCCAAGGCCATCACAAAAGCACAATGAAATTTTTTACAATTACGTTATTAATGATACGAAATCAATAAACCATAAGAATAAAAAACAGCACAAAGTATCCAGACGAAAAAATTGACAAGACAAGGGAAAGAAACTAGTCATATGAAAATGTATAAGCTAACAGTAGCCGAACAATGGCTTATCGAATTGGAAGTATAAATGAAAAAAATAAGGACGATAAGTGATTGAAAATGGAACTGACGACCAACGAATGGATGAAGACGACAATAAATTCGATTTCGATGTACCGATCTGATTAGTTCATAAAAATCACCTCATATCCATCCGTCGATATCGATTCCAGCCGATTATGGCCGCTTGAAATTGGCTTCAGAAATTGATTCCTTAATACATCAAGCGATACCAACAATGTATCGCACATTAAATAACGAATAATTTAGATTTTTAAGAGGCAAAATTTTCAAGCGAAATATAAAATACAACGGAAACATTGATAAACAACATAAGAATATATGAAGAAGGACTAAAGTAAATGATAAACTTATTTGTCGACCTAACATTTCAATCTAGTTTTAGGATATCGCATCGTATTTACTGAAAGAATATTTTTTGCAATACTGCAAAACTTCCTTTTTTTCGCATTGAAAATTTTTTCAAACAATTTTCACTAGCAAAATAACCTCACCGAAACCAAACATTATCAACATAGCCATCACATAAAACAAACAAAAAGAAACTGAAATTTTTTCATACTAAATAGATAAAGTAAAATATTTTTGTATTTTGTATTTTACTGATTTTTTTGTGGAATTTTATATTTTTTGAACAAAAATTAGTAACACAAAACATAATTTTGCAACTCAAAGCATAAATTAGTAACACAATGTTCCAACACAAAAATAAAAGAAAAATAGGAAAGAAAAGCTAAAAAATTTCCAACACGAAACTGAATAAATGAAAGAATATTTTTGTATTTTATATTTTCGAAATTTTTTTGGCGAATTTTATTTTTTAAATGAAGAAAAATTAGTAACACAATAACATGAAACTGAACCTCAAAACAAAAATTAGTAACAAAATGACTCAACACAAAAATAACAGAAAAATAGAAAAGAACAACTTAAAAACGTTTAACACGGAACTGAATGATTAAGAGAATATTTTTAGATTTTATATTTTATGAATTTTTTTGGAGTATTTTATATTTTTTTCAAGAAAATTAGTAACACAAAATAATAACCCTAACCAAAAATTAGTAACAAAATGTTCTCAACACAAAAACGAAAGAAAAATATAAACGAAAAAAACTGAAAAGCATTTCACATGATACAAAACTAATAAAGAAAAATATTTTTGTATTTTATATTTTATGAATTTTTTTGGAGAATTTTATTTTATTTTTCAACGAGGATTAGTAACCAAAACCCTGAAACTAAACTCAAAACAAAAATTAGTGAATCAGAAACAGAAAAAGAGAATTCAAAACAAAAATTAGTAACTCAAAAACAAAACTATAACGCAAAACAAAAATTAGCAACCTGAAAATCAAAAAACCAAAACCACCACCACCACCACCACCACCACCACCACCACCACCACCGCCACCACCACCACCACCGCCTCCACCACTACCACCACCACCACAACAACAACAACAACAACAACACCACTATCAACACCACCAAAAAAAATGCAACACCGAAGAGGACGAGAGGACGGACTGGAGCAGAACGACGAAGCTAAAACCCAACAGAGACTACTTCGGGACAAGCGGGCGAACCATGGGAACGTGTACCTGTAGGATCTTGCGGCAGGCATTGAGGGCGGGATAATCCACCGAATTGGGTACCTAAAAGGGGGGAAACAACTGCAGGCGTTATGGGGACTGGCATCAACTTATCAACATAATGGGACACCCCCAAGAAGCTTCGCAACCGACACCATTGGGCCTTATAATAATAATAACAATAATAACCAGAAATACCCATAATAACAATATTAAACGGGATGGGGATGAAGGAAAGGAGGGGGGCATACTAAAAAAAACCCCAGAACGCCGCGGAACCCGGGAAATGGGAATCCCATAACACGAGGAACCGCCAGGGATTCCCCGCATTATAGGACTTGACAAGACGACAACAAAAAAATGTCTGAACCCATAAAAATAATAACAATAATAATAATAATAATAGGAAATATATTAAAACAAATGGAGGTGTGGGAGTAGAGGGAAACCGGGGTGGGACACAAAAAAAGCCACATGATGGACTGAAATAAAAAAAAAACCCACTACAGTAAAAAAGGGGAATATAACAGCAATAATAATAACAATAACAATAATAATAAGTGTTAGTGATTAATAAAGTATAATAGGGACAGGGACCTCGCCGGGGGAAAGGGAATGAAGCTCACCCCCCCACACCGGAGAGCCCCATAACCATAACAAATCCCCTTAAGCTTATCTTCTTATCAGATTTAACATCAATTACGATCTCACAACATTATAATTTAATTCAAAAAATAAAATTAGTAACCTAAAAACATCAAACCTAAACTCAAAAAATAAAATTAGTAACCCCACAACATAAAACTCAAACTCAAAAAACAAAATTAGTAACCTAAAAATATGAAACTCACAAACATTAAAAAAAATTAGTAACTCAAAACATTAAATTAACTCAAAAAAATTAGTAACTTGAAACTGTAACCCAAAACAAATATTAGTACAAAACTCAAATCATTATGATCAAAATCATTAATATCAAACCCCTCTTTAATAATAAACCCAACCCGCCTGGACCTAAAAAGGGGGAATACCCATCGCGTCCTCAGAAAACGACCCAGGGTTTCAATATCCGCCCAACGGCGGCGACCATTTCTCATACCACATAGTGGTATGTTATTTTATAAAGTTTAAACCAATACCATTCTTTGTATTGGTTTAAAATTTTTACTTAAACCGAAAATTGTTTTAGCATTTCGGTAAAATTTTCAAATATTTTGAAAGAAGTTTTTCGTAAAGATGATTTCCAGATCAAATTTTTTTCATCACAATATCGTTTTCGTTCCTAATATTTTTGCTACTATCAACATGTTATTTTAAATTGTTTTCTTCATCAACGTCTAACGATAGATTCATTCAAAAGTTCTTTTTATGTTAATAAATATTTCGTTCATGAATAACTACCATGATAAAATGTGTCATTGATTTTCGTATACTTATATCAGTCAAAAACTCAAAATATTCACTAACAGCTCAAGTATCAGCAAAAATAATAACTAAAGTATTGTCGAAAAGTAATATTTTTTCCAACTAAAAAAATTTAAATCCCAACACCAGCGCTGTTTGGACATTTTAATTTACTTTGCTATCTAGGCATTCTGGTGTTAGCATTATTTGCAGCGTGTGAAAAATTGTTCAATTCTTCACCACGAAAGCAAAAACATTGGGTTTCACTCGAAATTGCCGGGTACCCATAATTGAGTTCAGTGTGGAATTTTAAATATCAATAAGCTCATTAAATAAATGATTGAATGTTAGAGTGATAACTTCACCTTGACAGGTGATTAACGCATACTCTGGTACTTTCGTAAATTCAAAAAAATAATAGTTCTTCAATGCTGAACACCTCAGAGTACGCCCAATACTGGAAAAAAAGGGAATAATGCTAACACCAATTGCCTTTCTATTACTTTATTGAATGTGGGGACACAGCTCAAAAACTTAAGCTATTTGAACAATATGAGTGAATAGCTCAAGTGACAAAAAAATTTCAGTTTCATCATCTTAAATTGAAAAATCGCTTGATAACGCGCGTAGCTGTCAACCGAAAACTGCGCCGATTTCAATATTTCGCATTACTTGAAAAAAAAAACTATCTCAATACATAAATAACACTTATTATGCAGCAAAAATTTTTTAAAATTTTCGTGATTCGTCTCTACTATATGAAAGTATTCAAAAAAACTTTTCTTTTAGAAAAGAGTACCTGTGTCCAGCTCGATTTGTTTCCTAAATGTACGAAAATACGCCTTCAGCGTCGTCTTTCTTCAACCAAACGCTTATTTTATCACCGCTTTCCTAATACACTTATAAAGCTATATCCTGAATATAATTGATGACACAAAATCATGAATATTATTATTCTCAAAAATGTAAATAGCAAACAGAATATGTTGAAAAATAAGAAAACTGTGAGCGTATAATTAAGAAAATTAAGAAATTGAAACACTTCAAGGAAATTATCAAATGAAATGAATAAATAAATTAAGAGGGTCAAGAGGGAGGTGCTGAAAGCAATATTATTATTATGCTGAAACAATATTATTAATCATAATAACATCAGCATTCATTATAACATTATTTTAACCAGACGACACTGGTTTAATACAGAAGTTTGATAAACCAAATTACAAAAAAATCAGTTTTTTCCTGTCATTGTAGATAAATTCTATGAAAATAAAAAACCTTTTCGTGGAATATATATTAAATAAGGTGAGAAAAAACCTGACATATTTCGAGCGCTGTTGCACTTTGTCGTCGTCCGCGTGCGATCAAGCTATACGACCCATCTTATCGTCTGAAAACGATTACTTAATGATAGGATTTATCTGAACAATTCTCACGCGAACATATCTCAACGATTTCGTAAATTATCGCACACAATATCACGCTCCGTAACGCTGATAATGAAGAAAATCAGTGATCATACAAAATCAGTAATCATATTCATACATTTTAGAAAACGGTGAATTCTCACAATCGCAAGAACCTACATGCGAAAAACTTGAATCTCTACGAAATCTCTACAAAATGAGAGGCATTTCATGTCTGCGTTACAATCAACGAGATAATCAAAAATTTTGTTTATGATAAGCAAGGCATTGAGGTTAATTATTGGAATTTTCATAATCCTTTTCAGATTCCAAGAGTAGGAACCTGGTGAAGAAATAACAGATGGCAGCAATGAATCTGAAGTTCGATAATAATTCGATGAGAATCTAACGCCTTTACAATCATCGCAAGATTCTGAAACCGGCTAGAGAACAACATCAAGGACTATCAATACGAGCTATTATTTTATACAACAATGCACAGATATTGTGCGAGGAAATAAATTCAGTAAACTGAATAAATGAAAGCAAGCAAAATTATCAAACGAAAACCTAAATGGCAATTGAGGAAATAAACTCATTCGAATAAATCGAAACGCAGTCATTCAGAACTCTCAGGGTTGTTCCATAATTCATGAAATGCTCAATCATCTGGTTTCATCTCAATGGTGGCACATGAACCTCCTAATCTCAAATATTCCACTCCGAAAATAATCAAAAAATCAAAAAAAATCACAGTTCCGGATGAAAAAATACCCGTGATTCGTCACGTTCAACAGTAAAAAAAGTGAGGCGTGAAAGTTCATTAAAGCACCATGACGCATTGCGTGCAACCGGTGCGAACATTCCAGTCTGCACAGTGAGCAGTACGTATGCACGTGAATCTGCGATCGGAAATAAATTTATCCAGTATAAATTTCGGATAAGAATAAAAGAAAGATCAACCTGAACGTTAAATTAACGTTAATTTACATTGAATAGTCTGAGGTACATCTATATGGCTTGTAATCACCATTCATGTCACCTCAGACTTATGCCTTTAAAGTTTATTTCTTTACTTCTTTGTTTTAACTTCGACATATCGTGATTTTGATTAATTTTATCGGTTAATCTGCTGATGCTTGCATAAAAATTTTCTAGTGGACTTTTTTGGCTGATATTAATCATGAAATATTCGAACAGTCATAAGTAATCTCGTTATTGCCATCAAATTTTCATTTTTTTATCCGTGGAGACGTCAGTAATTTATATTTAGAAAATATGATGTATTCATTCGTGATTTCATTACAAACTATTTTTTGTTGATTATATTATAGGATGAATGCTTAGGATCAGGTACTTTTCGTTATTTCTTTCTCACTTTCGATCAGGAATATGGCGTTCATGCGGCGTAAGATATAATCGATTCAATTCCAACTTTTTCCATTCACTTAACGCAAGATTAGATTTAAGAACCTCTAGAACTAATTCATTTGCTGGTGTACGAGAAACATCTGTTCAGTTGATTGTTTTGATCATCTCACAAAATTTGATACCATTCTGATGTCTGATATTAAAAGAAAACCGAACGAATCGTCAAAGTTCCTTTCTCAGTCAACGCAAACACTTTATTTCCAGCTAAGGCGTGATCCAACTCATCGCAAGTGTAATCGTGCATTGATTAATCATTTCTTATCGAGCGTTTGAATCATGATCAAACACAGAAATGAATGATGATAAGGATGATCCTTGGAAATGTTGAATGCCAGTCGAATATGGATTAATGAAATATATTTTTCGCATCTTACGTATCCGTTTTCTAGTCGTTCAATCGAAACGCGTCGGCAGTGTTGACGATGATGTCGAATGATATTATACCGTGTTGATATATATTACATGGGAAAGTAATTGTTTCAGAATGCTGCCAATAAATGGCTATTATGGGGACGAGAGCGACGAGGGCATGTTGGTAGAAGAGGAGGAGCAGGTCGACGAGCTACTGGAGCCCTTCATGGGCTACCTGCGGGCGGTGGGGTCCATGGGAATTGCCTGCAGCAACCTGCAGCAGGCACTGGTGGCATTCGGGGTAGTGCCATCACGCGAAAAAATTGCGGCGTATCTACGCCGCAACTGGATTCAACTGCAGGCGTTCGATCCCTGCCACTTGGGCAGGGATCACTACCTACGCTTGGCCTCGAGGGGGCAATGTTGCACCCTCATCCTTGAGGCCGTTTGCCTCATGGCTAGATGCCAGTTACTGGTCATCGAACTAGGGGGCAACGGATTGCCCAGGGCATACGGGGCTACCGGTCCTATCCACACGGCACTAAAGTGCCAGGGCCGGTATTGCGCCGTCTGTCTTGGGCCTTCTGAGCGGGTACGTTCTAAATTTAGTTCTTTTTTTTCTTCCTTTGCTTTCACACATACGTTTAGTAATGTGAGCTTTAATATGAAAACGGAATGAAATTAACATTTCCACTGGATCAAATTATCATACGATCATTCCAAGTACCAGCTGTACGCCTTAATTAATGACCAAAAACACATGGAATCAGATCCCTTTAGGCATTACTTTTCAATTTTTGTAACCATATTTCATTTCAGGCGGGTCGCGATCCCGTTTATCAGGCCAGGGGAGACGCGGTGGCCGACGGGTCGACTTGAATGTCGTGCCCACGGTCATCGAGATCGAACCCCGTCCGGAGAGACGGGTGGGAGAACCGTTGCAGGTGCCGCC
>JAPYMA010002495.1:0-29825 GCA_035041965.1 Anisakis pegreffii
GCGCATACAGGAAATCAACATCAAAGAAACCAGTTAACGAAAACTACGAAGCAACTCTTTTAATCTATATGTTTCATATGCACATACAGATATAACATACGTGTATATGTGTGTTTATAATGAATAACCAATCAAACGTCAAAATTTTGTATGCAAATCATTGACTTCTACAAAGAGGATAAATATTTTAAATATTGAAAAAAATGAAACGTTTTCCAACTAGTACAAAATAATACGAGGAAAGAAGGGAGAATAAAATCATACGAAAAATAGAATCATACATGTATATATATATATATATATATATATATATATATATATATATATATATATATATATATATATATACAAATTTGTCGGAACTAGCGCACAAGAAGAAATGTGGTCCCATCAGTGCAGAGATGGTAGAAGTATTGAATATACATCAGTTGATTTACGAAGAATGATTTTTCACGAATTTCAAAAAGAAAATGAATGCAGTTAAGAGTTAAACTTAATAACACGATGATAAAAGCAAACAAACCTGACAAGTTGAACTGTCGAGTTGTCTAAGCTTGATGACAGAGACTTGGAAATTGAGAATGATCGTCCAAATGAGTCCAAGAGTTAATTTCGAATTTCCTTCAACGATATCTTCAGGGCGAATATTAACCGTCCTTACCTAAATGAAGTGAATCACTGATGAATCACTGTAAAATTCTTCATCACGCAAAGAAAAAGTAAGCATAAATGTGACAGTTACTAACTGAAAGTGTCAGAATTGCTTTCCCTTTTCAGAGACAGTTTCGAACATTTCAACATGTCTATCTAACAAAAAACAAAAATGTTGCTGTCTGTGATATGGATGAAAAACACCAACATCTCTTTTGTGAGCAACATATGGGAACAAGTATTAAAACTTGAATCAAAGAACGACAGATTTTTTTCTTGCTTAAACAAGTATGAAAACTTAAAAGATTCCGCAAATGATGAATATTTTCAAAAATCAAATGAAGGAAAAGAGAACGAACGAACATTTTTCTTCCTTAAGAAATCAAGACAGTATTGCACATTCTGTATTCGATGAAATCGTGTAAAACCATTCTCGTGTGGCTGAAAAAAATATCAACTTGTTTGTGAGACATTCGTATACGTTCATGTGGATAAAATGATTCACTCGTTTTAATATTCGAATTTAAACGCAATTAAAATGCATAAGTGAACAATGATTCAGGCAAATTTCAGCTTCAGAACAACGATCAAAACGTTTTCGTTAACAATGGTAAAAGATTTATATGGACAATTTCAAAGGAGATTATTAAATAATCAGTCTCACTTACGACGAATAAAAATTCGACTGTAGATTCAGATTGATGTTCGGGTCTACTTTGCAAACTCTTAACCTAACATAAAGTTGATTTTCATGACGCTTTCTAAACTCAGAACAATTTCCATCAATTTATTTACCTGATTATTCAAAATTCGATTTAAAAATTTTCCTTCAGTGATGCGTTTTTAAAATCATTTTCGCAATTCAGATATTGAATGAAGAAAAACCGAATCAATTGTAAACGCGCGGAAAGAGGTAACTTTTAGAAACACTAATTTCACTTACTAATCGTTCATTGGAAAGTGCTTCAAGTAAAGCGATAAGATTGAATCCATCCGAAAGATCGACAAAGAGATCATCGACATGGCGACCCGTCTGAAGCAAAAAATTATTTACTGCTGAGGTAACAACATTATCATCATTCCTTTCCTGATGCCGAACGTTGCAACTGAACATGCATTACAGACTGCGCAAACGTGATTTTTCCTTATTAATCAAGACTATTATTATTATCACTATTATTATTATGATACCACTTTGAATATTATCATTATAAATATTGTTATCATTACTGTTATCATTATCAGGCATAGCAATGAGAATAGCAAAAATAGCAAAAAAAAACAAATTATACAAATCGATGAAATTTTGATTTTTTTCAAATGAGTCAATTTCTGCTGCATTCCAATTCATGACATTTTCATATTCAATTCTTTATTTCTTCTCTTATAATGACACTATCTGACGTTAGTATTATTATTGTTTTTATCAGGATTGAAAAATATTATACTATAATACGTTAAGTGATTAATTGTTTACGTCAAGAATAGTACAAAATGAAAAACAGATCGCTAATTATTACAAATCGCCAAATGACACACGTAAACCATGCACCCACAATTCTAATCTAGAGTTCAAGTGATCAATCTTCAATTAAATAAAATATTATCAGTATAACTAGTGCTTGAGCTTCACCACCATAACATTACTATTTGCTGCCATTTAACTGAATAATTACAATCATTCACTTCCCCGTCAATCACCGTGAATTTCATCCAAACTTCAATATTGTCTTCATTTTGTTTGGTGAATGACACAATATTTCATTGCAACTGAATAAACGGAACCAAACCACACATTGTTATCAGTTAATTTGTGTATATGAACTATCGTTTACTCTATAAATGAATGTATGCATATGTTCAAAAAATAATTTTTTTCAAGTATTCTAAAACCTACAGCATAAGCATTCTGGAAAAAAACTAGCCTACGACTTAAAATGAATGATATAAATACTAAACTATAATTAGTATAAAACAGATATAAGTACTTTTCATGGCCTATGGTCGAAGTTTTAGATGCTAAAATTTTGATCTGGTTGAAATTCATTGGAAAAATTTCGGAGTTAGCTTCTTCTGTAGTTTACGCTTGGTGCTGAAGCCGACACGGAATTCTTGATATAGGCGCTATCAAAATAGCGAAAAATTGCAACTGTACTTATTGGGAAAACTGATTGTGTGCCTTTTGCATTCTAATTTGATAAATTACGATACGTTTTTTTTTGATATTTCATATTTATTAACAGGTAAATGATCAATGATTAAAACTTCTACGGGAGAGATGCGAATAGATAACGCTAAGAAAAACATTTGATTGCAGATGAGCAAAGAGATCGGAAAACGCGAGGCTCGGAAAAATGCCGACAAGTTACGAGCGTTATGACCAAATTTGCATTGTGTTAGCGGGGTGCTGATGTATTTCTCAAACGGTTTCTTCTTTCATTCTGTATCCACTTAGAATATTTACCTAGTTTTTCCACGCTCCATAATTCGATCCTCAAATTTTGCAGATTTTCTTGGACAACAATTAATTTCGAATGTCTTTCTTCAAACGAACCAAACGAGAGCTCCATAACAGCATATAAATAACATCACCAATGAGATTCTAATGAATTTGTGAAGAACTTGAAGAAGATGAATTTAAAGGTGGTATGGTGAAGTATGAAAAAACAAAACGGTATGACAATAACATACATCAAAGCACTCATTGAACGGATAATAAAACATTTTCATTTATGAGCACATGTGGTATCAGAATAAAGAGTTGAGAATAAAAACACAACACAACACAGGCTTATTAACGATCCACCCACTCGAATATATGAACGAAAAAATTGATCAGTAAATAATTGTAAATAACATCTGTGATTCATTACAGCACTAAATGCTTACTCATTTACCTATGATTTCGAAGAGATTTCAAGCTATAAAACGATTCGAAGAAAGAAAAATGTCTTTGATGAGATAAAATCTGGTTGGTTGTTTCAGATTCAACGAAATCAATTGCTTGTTGGAAATGTATTCGGCAGAAATTTTTCTGACAATGAGTCAAATATTTGATTATCGCCTCTCGAAATCACATTAATGCTTAAATCCTCTCATTCTTCTACAGCAACAGCATTAACGGTTTGTTTAACGTCAATTCAACGAGGCTTTTAACGTCAATTCAATTTTTGAGCACTGAAATGCATCATAAAAGTGACTAATACTATCGTTTAACAAAATTTGTTCAATATCCGATCCAAACTACCGATGCAGTTTTCAGTAAGCGATTCTATAAATTTCTTTTTGTTGTCTTTCAGATTTGAGGGACGTTAACAATCATGATTTATCATTCTGAAATTATTTGCGGACGACTATGTCCTTGCAGTTGTGCAGTGACACATCTAGATACCTAAGGTGAATACCGAAAAATTGCGGATATTTTTTGATAGGTACTTATTGGAAACATGCACACATCTATATGAATATGGAAACTTTGCTTAAGAAGCGAACAACGGCTGTATTGTTTAAGCCATCTTTTGATGAAGCAATTTAGTTTTTTCTTTCAGTAAAACGATTGAAGTAGTCACAATCATCCTTAGAGAGGATGTGAAATGGGAACTTTTCTGCACTGATTTTGAGACAACTGTATATGCGAATCAGTTGTTGTTGAGATCAATTTCATCGTTTAAATTCTATTCAACTTCACTTGATGACTTCAGTTTCCAGTTATATAGCTATTAAACTTTCACAAATGAACAAAACCGTATTAGAAAGTGTAAAATGCATGAGCTATTTCAAAAAAGAAGAATGTGTTGATTGCCGAATTCATTTAACCGAAAATTTTGCAGTTAACAATAATTTGACCAAATCAACTTCAAGGTTAAATCCCGCAAATTTTAAGAGTGAAAACATCTTGAGGATAACAACATTTAGAAAATGTTCATTGGTTGATTCACAACGACCATATTCTTTTACAATCAACGCATAAAATAAGTGTAATTCCACTTCACCACTTCAAACAGTCAAATCATGAATATGAATGCACTTTGCGAAAGTGTAAACAAAAATTCCTTCATGAGGCCGTTCTAAAATTCATTAGAAGAATGACAATTCAAATAAGAAGAAATTGAATGGCATCAATTAGATTAGTTCCGGTATAAGTTGGGGCATTCAAAGTTGATGGCATTATTCAAAGCATAGCATTTTTCGAGAGACGCCTTTACAATAGTGACCAGTAATCGAACGAAATTTGGGTTCTATCGGAATCTGATTGGATTTATGTTTTAAAATTCCAAGAGTTGGTGATCCGATTGAATTTCAAAATTCTTCGGTTGGAATGCCACAGAAAATTTTCGGGATGAGTAATTTTTCGGAACGTACTGAAGGTTTGAAAGTATGCAAACATGAAAGTTTCGCGTATTACATTGGTTCAAAACGTCTACGATCATGCATATAAACGGAAATAGCCAGGGTTTTTTTCAAGAGAGAGGGAGGAGGGGGGCGCGCTTGATCCCACTCTGGTAACATTAACAAAATGCATTTATGGTGCATGACGACGAGGTTGATCTACAAAAGCGGATATGTTACCTTTAGGCTGAAACAAAGCTCTGGTTCGGGTTCATGCTCATTACTCAACTGTGATATCAATGCACTGGTTTTTATGGTAAGAAGATTTGAGGTTGATTTTCCTTTTTCTTAAGAAGAATTTTCCTCTCCTTTCCATGTTTTCCTTTGCCAATGATACTCATCACATATCCATCAATTGTATTGCTTCTTGTGATCAAAAGTTGCATGCCTCTAGGCAGTGCAATATTATCAACTACAGAATATGTACGTTTATATCCGAAGATTATCACTATGGTCTGTAGAGAAAATCAGACTTGATTCGCAGTCGTCTAGCAAACTATGGGTTGCGGAGACCTTGCCAGGGTGTTTGCCCACTAATAATACATAAAATAAGCAAACTATCATTGTAGTATGCTGTGGGGAACGGCGAATTTCGGGGACCATGTCCCCCCCCTTTCCTCGTCCCCAACATTTTTCAAAGCGGGTACATTTTCAAGGTCTCCGACTGCAAGTTTCGTCATAGACTTTGCCCATCCTCGATTTTTCCGGACTTCTCGGGAGTCCCCGTTTTCCGGGAATTTCCGAGAAATTCTCCGAAGTTTCGCCAGAAGTTGATAAAATCGGATCAAAGTGTTAAAAACGTGAATTTGAAGTGATTTCATCAACAACGCTCAAATGATCTAAGCGGTTCAAGGACAACTGCTCGTGAGGAAACTACATGCTGGGCAGCTACCAACGGAGACAACTGCCTCCCGAAAATCTGACACCTTGATATTCATCTTTGTACACATAAGTTCATTTGTTCATTACTATGATTCCTATGATATCAATATTACTCGTAAAATTTTTACGATGAATTCTTGTCGTTAATATTGTCATCCTTGGGCTTACGCTGAGGCTGGGTGTAATACTAAGGCGTAGGCCGAGGTTGTTGTTTGGACTGAGGCTGAGGTTGATTCTTGGGCTAAGACTGAGGTTGATGCTTACACTTAGACTAAGGTTAATCTTTAGGGCGCTGCCGAATCTCATTAATTCACATGCCACTGTGGCCTCATCAGCAAAATTTTCGACTTTTTGAGTTTAACTGTTCGGAACGCGGTGGCTGTATTATATAATAGTTTGGCGTTGTTGCATGCTGCAGCTGTAAGAAGACAGTGACTCTGCAGCGTCTCAACAAGACAAAAAAGAAGGCTTAGTCAGCGGAAGTGCAGCTTAAAAATATTTGGTTTTGAAAGAAGAAAAAGAAATTCTTCAAAGGAATAAAAGTGAGAGTCGTATATCGAGTGAATTCTTTCAAAGAATTGAAAAAAGAAAAATAAAGAATTGGATATAATATGCTACATACGGTATGATATACAGTAGAAAGTGTGTATAGATATAGCCCATGCACAACAAAACGTAGCAAACTGCAAAAAAGCTGACATTTTTTTGAATGTCAATAAAACAGAAGGAAATTTATCGAATATGAATGTAACATTTTCTTTAAAAAAAGCAGGAAAAACTATGCTATTTTTACGAAGGATCAGAACATAGCCCTAAAAACGCTATTCATTCATTTCTTCAATTTGTATCTCGAATTTTGAGTAAAGGATCATCATTCCAATTCAGTTCATTTCCCATTGTATTCTCCCAATGCGATCGACCTTACCACCTCCAGAACTGTTATCACAACGTGCTGACAAATGTGATTTTAATTCGTGATATTGCTTAGAAGAAATAGAAACTTAGCTTACAGTCATGATCGGGGTTATATTTCCATGTTCACTTCGAAACAGGTGCGATATGAAAGACAGTCCAATACATAAACGGAAACATATCAACAACAACTGTTGTTTGCAGCTAATACTAAACACTAGAGATAAGAGGCATCTGAACATTGAACATCAATCAGTTTGTTCCTTATGCAAATTCTTGTTGCGACATGAGGAATTGTGATGGGGCGGCATAGGATAGGACTTCTGGCTGGAGTTAAAGTTGCTGAATTGACTTTCCAAAGATGTTTCAGCATTTCGCTTCTTTAAAAAGGTTCCACTAAACCTCGATTTGTTTGTCATTAAGTAATCTGTAATATTCCTTAAACTACTCGATTAACGTGATCAGAGGCGAGAATTAGAAGATCTTCCTCTAAAATTTCGAAAACTGATATTGAAAAATTATTTCGTTAGAGTTTTTAAACATTCTTCTGTTATACTGAAATTGCATACCCCTCTCCCTTAGATGAAGAAAAAATCAATGAAACCGATTACGTTATCTCATATTTTCCTTCGGAAAATATTTTCGATAGCCTTTACTAATCAACGTGCTCTGTTGCTTGGGCTCCATCACAATTCAAAAGTTTACTGAAATTGACTATCTTCGCAAAAGTTTGCCAAACGCTACCCACTTTACGCCACAAAATTAAAACACGTGCTCATTTGTGGTCCTTATTGTTAGTCACTGATTCGAACGAAATTGTGCAAAAACTAGAGCAACATATATGGAACAAATCGTATTTCTCCCCGACCATGTACAAATAACCTAATTGTGTATCAAACAGAATTCCTCTACTTTGGGAATGCAATTTCTGCATAAGTAATGTTACATCATCTATAATGTCGAGTTTGTGTGTGGTCCAAATTTATCGGCTGAAAAGTTGGCATCTCAACATTGATTATACTTTAATAGCGGAATTTAAAAATACGTGCATAGTGAAAGTACATTGTGATAAGGAAAAAGGTGTGTACGGCAGAAAAAAGCGTGTCATGATCACAAACAGTTCATTGTTAATGGGAATGGAATAGTTATGATGCAAGTGTTCAGCGTTACGAGATCATCCTTTCAGAACAACTCTAAACCAGAGGTGGACATCATTAATCAAATTCTTAACGACAATATTCGATAATTCGTTAGCCAAAAATTTAAAGTCGAGAACGATGAATTATCAAATTGGAATAAAAACTATCTGTAACAATCGTTAACGATTACCGTTAATTTCGAGCTTATACCAGCTGAATTTCTCAGGTTGAACAGAGGCTGCTATGAGCAGTGTTCGTCGGGGAGCAGTTTTCGCACGGGGAGGGGATCCCGCGGGTAAAAAACTAGACGGGAGAGGGTCCCCGCGGAGAAGCCGGGGAGTAAACTGCGCGGGGGGCCGCGGGGAGTAAATCGGACGGGGGAGAGGGTCCCCGCAAAAAGCCGGGGAGCAATTTGCGCGGGGTGGGACCCCGTCGGGGAATGACCGCTCCCCTTATTTCCCGACGAGGAGGACGGGGGCATTTCAGCTCAATTTTTTAAACAAAATTTCAATTTTTTTAAAGATCTTTTTTCTTTTTTTAAGTAGTTTTCTTTCAAGTGCACCTTATAATCACATTTCAAAACAAACAACAAGACAATATTGGAAGTGTTGCGGCTGTCTCTCACCATTTTTAGTTGATTGTTCGCGATATTCGCGAAGGTTCGCGCTCCTCGTCGGGGAGGATGGGGAGCTCGCTCTCCTCGTCGGGAAGCGAAACTGGACGGGGGGAGGGCCCTCGAGAAAAGGTTGGGGAGCGATCGCCCGGGGAGAAAATTGGACGGGGGGGGGTTCCGCGAAAAAGTCGGGGAGCAAATTGCGCGGGGGAAGCGCTCCCCGCCGGGGAGCCCGTTCCTCGATGAACACTAGCTATGGGTGATCTCCTCACAATAATAGTTTTGAAATATTTCTTAATTAATAAAAATGCTTGTAAACGACGCATCGTCATCACTGGTTTACAATATGCAAACTGTGCCTCAAATGTTAGTTAGCACGCTGATCGTTTCAACTTTTTTTTCAGAAGTTATCACAGACTGAATGCCTCCTCATTGGAATTTTGATGCATCCTTTTGGCGGAATTGAAAAAAAGCATCGCCGATGATCATTTCGTAAACTTCTTCAAATTCAGCGCAATCGCCAGTGAGAAACCAAACGAGAATTAACGAAACTGTGCTCACTTCTGTCGAAAACGAATACTTTATTGAGATGTGAAATAAAAAAACGAACCAAGATATCAGATCAATGCACAAGTTATCAAACCCTCCACTGATCATATGCAAGCTGTTTGCTAAATTATGTCACAGTTTCAATTGATAAATAACAAAAATTTTTAGAACTTCTGACTTTTGAAACTTTCAAAGAATTAAATACTGTTAAGAATGCATTCTTAAGAATGCAACACGTTAATATTCGTGAAATACGTCACGCTGAACCAACATCCAAAAAAAGAACTTATGGAAAGGATTCGTGAACGAGGAATTTTAATATTTCCAAATTTTTACAGTGATCTCAAGCATCAATAAATTACTGTGGAACACTTGACGAAGAATTGTTGCATACTTCGGATACTCGCCGCTGAACTGAGACCGCATTACACTGAGAAAATACAAATGAGGGATTATATTATAGATTAAGGCAATTAGCATAACGAGGAATGTAAGGCATTTGAACAAATACGAAGACTAAAAGATCGTAGCAATACAGCACCGTTCAGATATACTTGTCTAGAGCATAAAAAGTCATAGTCCAAACAACGAATCAGAAGAACTCAAATGGATTTCGCTTCTTTTGTCTAGGGCTTTGAAACACCTTTAGAAGACTCGATAAATGATACAATCGTATCGAATGAGCGTATTTGACGTTTTCAGACCATTTCTGGATTTTTTTTCGAATCGAGACAGGCGACACGTGTTGCTTAGCGGAGAGGTGATTCAGAAAAAATATGGAGTAACTAAAGATAATGTTTTTTCTTTTTCTTATATAAACCTTAACTCTCTCATGAAACAGAAATTCAATTCAATTAGTTACTTCAAATTATTTTCTTGCAGCTGACAAATCAATTTAGACAAATGAAAAAATTTGGAGATTCATAAATAATGATTTTTGAATCATAATTTGTTTCATTTACACAGAAGGCAGCATGCGCAAATGAATTGATCTACACATAAACTGCATATCGAATCATTTCTTGCTTATGACCTATTAACTCATATATTGTTTATAACCGATTCGCTCAAAAATCTATGAAAATCACATTTCTAATAATTGATGTAATCAGTTCAGCATACAATGTGTACAATGTACGTATAATATATGCCTTCAAGTGTCTTACAAAACTTGTCAGCTGATATTATTATAAAAGACCACTGAGAATGAATTTAACGGGCTGAATGCGGATCACTTCATTCGTTTGCATGATGTATTGCCATCAAGATATGAACTTGAAATTGTATTTGAGGCAAACAAGGCTAAAATGAGATCAATGATGGACAGATAGCGACGCGTGCAAATTGTTCGCATTAGCAACTGATTTTCACAGATAAGATATTGAAGAATGCGCTATATTTTCGAAGGACAACACCAACAATATAACTGATTCTTTACGATGACTTTTGTAATTTTTCTCACATAATAATGATAACAGTAATAGTAATAACAATAATAATAATAATAATAATAATAATAATAATAATAATAATAATAATAGCAATGATAATAGTGATGATAATAATTAATAATAATAATAATAGTAATAATAATAACAGTAATAATAATTATTATTTTATTATTATAAAATAATAATAATATACGAATTCACCAATTGGAAAACTATGTCAACCGGTTAAATGATAACATACAAAACAATGTTGCGCTCTTTTTGAATGCAGATATATATTTCGAGAGGAATTCACATAATATCAAAGTAAGCAATGACGACAAATAAAATATCTCACTAAAATAATCACTAACCTTGCCAAGATGTTTATTGACCCATTTTGTGAACGTTTTCTTTTGAATCGCATCTCGTTCATCTGTAAAAGATATTGAAAATTTTATCAAGTTAAACCATGACAAGTCTCATTGGATCATACAGCCATAGTACTAAATTTCTGCTATTCATTTTTATTTCTTCATATCTTTACTGTTGATTCATACTACATATCAGTGGTTCTCATAGGGGGTGTAAACTATCCATTTTGGATAATTTGGGAGTTTTGTAGGGGGTAACGAAGGGGGTCGAGAAATTAGTACTTCGTGCAGCTGTCAATGTTATACGTAGAAATTGTAAGTTTTTTTATCAGGAGAGGGGAGGTGGGGTAACGGCGACGTGTCAGATCATCAAAATGGGTAATGGAGCACCCGAGCGTGAGAACCACTGCTATATATCATCGTAGATCACAGATCTTTAGATTATGATTGCAAATTTTTGAGACACTGAACATTCATTTTATGTGACCGAAAGAGCCAAATCTTGTAGTTGACAATAACATCCACGAATAAAAACGTTTTGACAATGTGGTAATAACTTGAAGAGATCATTACCTCAGATGAGAAAGTGTGCAACAGTGTTAAAGAGTGAAAATAATCCTGTACAACAAGCAGTATCATAAGAACGGACTAATTGATGGAACTTAATCACTGAAGATAAAAACTCTCACTTACCTCAAAGATAAATATTGAATGTATAAAACAACGACAAAATAGTAATAGTAGCACTTGAAAAGAACAATAGATATGTGAAAGGATATGAGCAATCGTCGATCTCCTCCTAAATTATCTCAAACCTAGAGAAAGACAGTCAGCATGCGCAAAAACAAAGGCTCCATTGAACTCAGGCGTAGATGACTTGACAGGATGTGATGGAAGCAAGCAAACTTCTGTTACATGACCGTAACCGGAAAGATACTGAATTATGCAAATGATTTTCAGCCATTATACCCGCAGATTCGTTTGTCCATCACGCAATATTAATCTGATAATGAAAGATGAATTATAATTCAAAAAACTACGCGACAGTAATCTGTAACGCTTATTTTGATTCCTTAAGGCGACCGTTTATCGTGAATTATACGATTGACCAGTTCAAGACATTACAAACAAAATCATCAATACTGTTTTCTTTCTTTTCATCAGCACAAAATAAAATGGAAACATGTAAAAAAAAGAAAATGAATATGTACTGATCAGTCAGATCGACGAAAAGATAAGATCACGGACATAATAATAAGATGATCTGATATATAGCAAAATATTACGATGAAGTAAGTGATGACTGAGCAATTGAGACTATGAATAAGGAACATATAATAAATAAACATCGTGATACAGAGGACATTTAAAGGCAATGTCGAGCAAAACATTCAATAATTGAGTGATTTATCAACTAAACATCAATTAGATAACAGATTTAATCAAGATTAATATCAATCTTACAATATGCTGTCCATGCGCACCTTTCCAATTATCCACTAAAAAATCGCCCCCACGCTACACTTCATTACTAGTCCGAATATACTGTGATAATTATGACCAGTCAGAATTCATCACTTTCCAGATCTCATTTGAAGACATAGGCGAATAAGTTATCAATATGTTTCATCACTTATAGCTATGAGAACGAAACGAAGCTAAAAAATTTAAATTGAACCGCAAATCGACGACAACACAAGTAAGATGGATATGAGGACGAAGCAGTGACACACGGATAAGTGAATTTCACTCACGACTTTTACAGTGAGCAAGGAATTATTTGTGGTTTTTAAAGATGTAGCATAAACTCTTTTGATGTTTTCCTTCAGCAAATTTTTAGATACCAAACAATAAGCATCTTGTGCAAAATTGAAACATAAAACGGATGAAAACTTCTCAATAAGCTGCAAAATTATTTACATTTGATTACAGTCTCTGACTAGAATATTCATGAAAAATAGCCTCCAAGCTGGCATCTATCTTGAATTCATTCGTTCAATACATCTCAAACAACTGACTGCACTTGACTGACAACATAAACTTTAGGTCAAAGTTATAATTACTTTTTGGACAGTTCTGTTGCCAACGATCTCAAATGACGTGAATAATCAATGTGAGAAGTGCTAGCTAACTGCAAATATGCATGCATACACTGTAAATAATGAATGACTATTTTAGCATATGAGAGAATTTTTCAAGGAGACCATTGAACTATACGGAAAGTTCGTTCATCACAAAGAAGACGTTCAATTGAATTGTTACGACTGAATAAACTGAATCGAATAAGATGACGAATTTTAAGTGATATGAAAAAAAATAAAGGCAAGTTCATCACCGATTCATCACTGAGAGGATATTAAGAACCGAGGTTACTGAGGGCGAGTTTATTACTCACTGACAGGAACTCATTAATGGAATAATAACGAGCGAGAGATAATCACTGGAGAATTCGAAAAACGTACATTGAACAGTCATCCAATGACAAGTAAAACTTACCTGAATAAGAGCATAATAGAAAGAAAATATGGGTTCAATTTTACATTATTGCGTGTAGAATCATAAACAAACACTCACACGATGAATGTGGATTTGATATACGTTCTAACTAATGATACATAACTGAGATAATATAATTCAACAGAAATAATAGGGAAATAATGTGAAAGCCTGGCAAAATTAGAACGGAATTAAAATATCGCTCATGATTTCGCGAAATAGCATGAAAAATTTTAAAAGCTTCTCCAACAAGAGAAAGTATCTTATCGGGTTCCGAAATACAAGGTAAGCTATTTATCTATTTCACGAATATGCTCTCAGGATTTGCTGAAAGCAATTTGAAGTCGTGACTAAATTTGGTCGTTTCGATGGGTTGCTGCAATCGTCCTCGTTGTGAGGGAAATTTCCTGCTGGGGAAAATTGACAGTATCATAGTGAGTTGGGTGTAGGAAGAGGAGGAGGAGTGGCAAATTAAGTTGGGTGGATATTTTCTCACAGTTCTTCTAGTAATGTACCATAATGATGGTTTGACCGACCACAGGATAGTGTCTTATTTTATGAATTTCATGAAAATTTCAGAACACTGGTTCAATTCCCCCGATTTGCTTCCGATTCGTCGCTACAATGTGATAGATTATCAGGGCAGAGAGGTCATTTAGGTTTGCCGTACGGCCAAACAGCACCACGAAGCGCAAAAGCGTTGGAAACGCTGGAGGAGTCATTCTCCTGACGTTATTGTACTACCTCTAGGCGCTGAGTTCGTGCAGTGGATGAGGCGTTCAACCAATAGGATGGTCGGGATTTCGATTACAGCAGGCACTTTTTTATGATGATGCGTAAATAGCTGACGTAATGGTATCTCTTTGGCTGATTTCTTTCATGAAATTTTTCAGTATTTATTAGTCGAGAGAAAATTTTTCTGAATTATGACAGTCTTGTTGGAAAGCAATGTAATTATCACAGCAGAGATACACAGTTCAATTAGAACAACTGAAAAATGATCACACTCATCAATTTCACACTTTCGGTTAACATCCCATTATTGAAGCAATGTTTGCAATTATTCACTAGCGAACCATGATTAGCACACATATAAAAAATTTGCAAAAAACGCGGAATATTAATTTTTACATTTATGGGTCACAACCCTGATATGATACACTTTAATTTATGAATCAATCTTGCGAATAAAATTCTTGAAAATGCGGAATAAACATTCAAGTTGAACTAATGACGTTGTATTGAGTGAGTGATTTTCGACAGCATCACAAAATTTACGCTTTGGAGTGGCATGTGCAACAACAAAGTCATATTATCCACAGCAACATTGAAACTGTTCACGTCAATAAGACTAGCTCATCAGAATGAGTTTGCATCAATCACTTTGCTCCAGCAAATTCATATTTGGCGTCACAAGACTACCTGACTCATAATTATAGTCTTACACCTTTGCATCGCCTAAGGTGAGACAGATGATATTGGCCATTTTACCAATCAAGTCTTGTCTTTAGCCATTTATGAGCAACTACAGAAGAAATGTGATGAAAACCAATTAGGAACACGTGAAATACATGAAGATGACTGTTTGACTTAATCTCCTACTATCGAAAACTATATGAGGCTTGTTAATTCGATGTAGAGTGTTCTCATAGCAAAAAAAATCAATTCTATGAAATCAGAGAAAAATCAATAGAGAAACATCATCACTATATCACATGGATAAGGATTCATGAGCAGATTTTGAGCGCATAGTGTCGACGTACGATTTGAAGAAGTATTCTTCTGGTGCACATTCATGAAACAACGATTCCAAGAGAGAATGAATTGTTGTTTCTCTTAATGAACGATGTGCTTGCAAGAATGAAATAAATCAACTGCGATCAGTTGTTCACAAGCTGCGATTGTCTATTGCAATAATAATGAATACGCTATTTGCATTTGCAGTAATTGCGAACACCAAACAATGCAACGAACGCATATAATTCGTTTATGAAGCGCTTTTATAGACGACATATTTCATTCACCTAGCGTATCTTTTTTTCAATCATTAAATTTGTTTTTACAGATTTTTAACAGATAAAAACTCTGCACAATATACGCTTCAGTAAAAGCATTATTCAAAGTGAACATGGAAAAAGTCTTAGAAAATGCAACCTCGACAAAAAATTCTACTTTGATTGCAAAATCATCCAATTTTACGTATTTTTTCATCATTCGACTAGCCATAAATAAAGAGCTTCAAAAAAGACATGATTTGATTATAAGTGTTAATTAATCAAAATCAGATTTGCACGAAAAGAAGATAGCATGAAAAGATAATAACAAGTTAACACTACTGCTGAACAGCTCGACAAATTTCGCATCGAACTCAGTATAAACTGACTGCATCAAGTAAATTGGAGTCCTATTTTAAGATTATCACAAATTTTTTAGTAAAAAAAATAGTTTTACACAGGTAGCCTAGTGGAATAAGTTGCATCAATCTGTAAAGGTATCACATTCATCTGCACGTTATTTCTGCACATACTTATGAATCAAAAATTCTTATATTAGTTAGCGCTAAAGGATATTGAAGAATTTGAACTGAGTTGTGTAAAAACTCAAAAAATTAGGTCATATTAGATATGTTAATTGATTGGTGAACATCGATTAATTGAAGAGCGTTAAGACAACGTTCACTCAATGACACCGCAACAACAACATTCACTAATTGCTACATGAGAGCAAGTTGATAAAGAATATTGTGGGACTTTTTTTTTTTGGAGTAAAGCTTAAAATTAATCGATGAGCATGATGATGTTGAATTGCTTTCAATACGAACTCATGTAATCTATTTATTCACCGAATAACATGGTTACTCTCATCTTTGAATCAGTTTGCAAACTAAAGCAATTCAGACTAAAGCGTCGATGACACTTCATAAACTTAAGATTCTGACGGAATTTATCTTAACGTTGGGGTAATTTGTTAGAACTGATTTGAAGACTGCTTTATAATGGTTATCCTGCATAAACAATGAGCCATTTTGTAAGTTGTTAGCACGACATTTTACGACATTTGGCTTCAATTTGAATATTCTTATCATTTGTAGGAAATTTTTAACCTCTTATCCAGCTTCCTTAGAAACTGCATCGCAGTAACTAGTTCAAGAACATCAAATCAATCGCAGATGAAAAGTATTGATTAGAAATGGATAAAGCGATTTGATTGCGAAATAAAGCCAACGACAAAATTCATTCAAATAGAGGCGCATTAAAGAAACATTTGAATATTCTACGGCCAACAAAGACAATATCAGTGCTGAAGTGATTATTAATAACGAAGATTATGAACCTGAGAGCTGATGTCGATGTTGTTCAACAAAATCATACTCCATCAAGATTACAGGCAACTAACTGCATTAAAATGAATCAATGAATGAAACGATTCATCGCATCAATGATGATTGCTGAATAAATGAGAATGAATAAATGTATATTTATTGTACACCAATATATAATATAAATATGAGCATAGGAGCATAAATGTGTACTAAAACAACAATACGATATGATATAAATGAGAGAAAGTGGAGATTTATTTATTTATTTATTCGGATAGAAAATCAAAAATATAATTGAACAAAAGGAAATGAAATGTTCAATAAAACGAGATAGATAACTGGAAATCAAACAATAATATTTATATAGAAAAGTGTGTGAATGTTAGGTAAAAGGCACCGATATTGTGAGATGAGTTTTGTTTGGGGGCCTTAAAAGAATGATATGAAATCGATGCGATGACGAATGTGGAATTTATTCAGCCATGATTATAATCGAATAAAATTTTAAGAGACGTGGCATTTCAAAGAAGACAAAAAGTGTGACAAATTATCACGTGCCCATTTCTCAAGAAAAGACCGATATATTTTCACAGTTATCATCATATTTGACTAAATTTCATTATGAGTGTGTTCATCAACATCATTCATAGTAGAACAAATAATATAATGACGAATCAAACATCATTATTCCATAAAATAAACAATTAACTAGGAATTGCGCGCAAATGCATAATGAAGTTGGATAAATTTGGATGATAGAGCAGAAAGTGAGCACAATAAAAATGTGGTACGAGAATATTAATGATAATAATACCTTTATATTTTTCGAGATTCGTCTCATAATGCTCTAGGCATTCGTTTTCAGCTGCACAGCCATAATAAAAATCTGATGATACATCTGAGGAATAGCCTTGGGGCGAGAAACGAGTTGAGGACGTAGACATTGGGAGGAATTGAAGAAAATGAATGCGCGGCTGGTACGTCGTATGGTATTGGTATTGGCTGGCAGTCGAAGGAATCAATTGCGAAATTAGCAAATTCTCTTTTCTTCAGTGCGCTTTATTCATGGATGGAATGGTTTCAATTAGAACGAAGAAGGATAATGATCACACTCAGTGGATGGATGATATAATATGATGAGATGTGCTATATGAACGAATCAGGAATCTTTGAATTTTACTCATCCGACATACAAGATGATGATAGTATTGAAGAGTATCACTCGAATATTAACGATAATGATAGTAAATATTCCTATGTATTTATAAAACAGACGTTGTTAATTCCGAACGGAACCAATGCGTGTTCTTCTCCAGCAAACCGGCAGCAATACAAATATAAACACATAAATGTGCTGCTGATGGCACATTGCGCGACAACGAGCTTTATTCGGAGAGAATGAGGTAGAAAGAGAGAGTGTTGAATACTCGATAAGAAGAGGTAGAATTGATTGAAAGAAATGACGGATACGAAATATAGTGGATATGAGAAAAAAAGAAAGGGAGTTTGTTCAGAAATATCATTGCTCGATAGAAATTAGCGATGGATGATGATATTATAGTAAAATATGGCGTTTTCTAAGTACTTCGCCCGAATGCGTATATATAGTAAATGTTTGTTGTATGATCGGAGGGATGGATGGATTGTTTTGAGGCGAATGTACCTGCTGCTGGACTTTGGTAATAGTAAGTACAAGTGGAATGATAATGACTATTAAGCACTGTTTCGTAAATAAACGAGCATTGCTTAGTCACACACTGCAACTGTCCGCATTACTCATTTCAAAAATTGTTCTTGGGGTAACGTTACAAGCCTGAAGATAGAACGCAAGAAACGAAAGTATAGCTGTGGTCATGATGAAATGTGTTAGCCTAGTATAAGGACATGTTGCAGATACTGACAGCGATGCCAATCGTAATCGTGAAGCAGCAATTATTTGACGTGAAACAGTTTGCGATAAATTTCGCTATAGTGCAATGCGCTTAACTGGATGCACAATAACTTAATCAGATATTTTGATTTATGATTTCTTGAAAGTGTTGTAAGGTGTTTTTTTTTGTTGTTTATAATTTGAACAATCAGATTTATAATTTAAAATGTTATCTTCATTTACGGTCTTATCATCATTATAGATATCAGTACAAATAAAAGTTCATTTTTTCAAAAAAAAATCATTTTCACTCAAACAAATTTCTGGTTGCAAAATATTCTCAGATGGCGTCATCTAGCATTCGTTCAAAATTCACTGACATACTTGCATAAAACAAACCGATTTAGTTATCCTTATCTATAACACTCTATCAATGACTCATTCTTTAATGCAACATCGCTCATCACTAACCATTACTCAACTATCAATTTCAAAGCTGCATCAAACAATAACTCACTATCAGTCAGTGGCATTCATACACCATTCGATTTCAAACGAAACTTTTCCCGCAGAACAGACTTCCATTCCAAGACGTGCCTATTATTGGCTGCATCCTGTTACTAACGCTACAGCATTAACAGTTTCGGTAAGAGCATCCAACCGGAAATTGGCATAAATTCGTCGATTCGAGACACGCCAGCAAAGAGAAAACTGCTTGAAACCGAATGATGTACCATGCTTGAGTCAGTCCTACCTGGTTCACGACAAACTGTCTATTCAGAAAATAATTCAGTTAAACGCCAACTATAACTCAATCGATCGGTTTGGTGCTTGTTATCGTTATCAGTAAGGTCACTCACAGTAACATCTGTACATTATCACATACGTATTTTTCTCATAGATCGTTCGCACTGCATCATAACACAAAACCAATTTCGTTCTTCATAAACACATTTAAGTACAAAGAGAAAATCAACGCCTTCCATCACCTTACTGGATAAGGATAATACCTTCAAGCAAAGGCATCCAACCTACTAATAGATACCTAAAAAATGTCGTTGAAAATGATTCAAAGGAAATTATCAAATGATTGAAATAAATATCGTCAAGAACAAAATACAAGAAAAAAAGAACTATTTGAAAATAAAGTAACAAAATTTCCAATTCAACAGAGCATAGAATTGAATGGAGATAATAAATTGAAACAATAATATTAACGATAACATTAGCAGCAGTGACAATAGTTATAATGACAATAGTAACGACGATAATAATAACAATAATAACATGTTTGTTAAATGGTAGAATTATGTCTAGCACATGAACAAATCTACGTCTTATTTGAAACTACAACTCAGAAGTAAGATATGATGGAATTTGTGAGATATGATTAAAATTTGTGAATCAATTATTTAATCATGGGCGATAAAAAAGTTGAATAAATATCCGATTCTATTCACACCCTCATTTATTGATGAATGAACAACTTACATAAATTCAAATGACTCAATCCAGTCGTTACTATTGTCATTATAACTATTGTCACTGCTGCTAATGTTATCGTTAATATTATTGTTTCAATTTATTATCTCCATTCAATTCTATGCTCTGTTGAATTGGAAATTTTGTTACTTTATTTTCAAATAGTTCTTTTTTTCTTGTATTTTGTTCTTGACGATATTTATTTCAATCATTTGATAATTTCCTTTGAATCATTTTCAACGACATTTTTTAGGTATCTATTAGTAGGTTGGATGCCTTTGCTTGAAGGTATTATCCTTATCCAGTAAGGTGATGGAAGGCGTTGATTTTCTCTTTGTACTTAAATGTGTTTATGAAGAACGAAATTGGTTTTGTGTTATGATGCAGTGCGAACGATCTATGAGAAAAATACGTATGTGATAATGTACAGATGTTACTGTGAGTGACCTTACTGATAACGATAACAAGCACCAAACCGATCGATTGAGTTATAGTTGGCGTTTAACTGAATTATTTTCTGAATAGACAGTTTGTCGTGAACCAGGTAGGACTGACTCAAGCATGGTACATCATTCGGTTTCAAGCAGTTTTCTCTTTGCTGGCGTGTCTCGAATCGACGAATTTATGCCAATTTCCGGTTGGATGCTCTTACCGAAACTGTTAATGCTGTAGCGTTAGTAACAGGATGCAGCCAATAATAGGCACGTCTTGGAATGGAAGTCTGTTCTGCGGGAAAAGTTTCGTTTGAAATCGAATGGTGTATGAATGCCACTGACTGATAGTGAGTTATTGTTTGATGCAGCTTTGAAATTGATAGTTGAGTAATGGTTAGTGATGAGCGATGTTGCATTAAAGAATGAGTCATTGATAGAGTGTTATAGATAAGGATAACTAAATCGGTTTGTTTTATGCAAGTATGTCAGTGAATTTTGAACGAATGCTAGATGACGCCATCTGAGAATATTTTGCAACCAGAAATTTGTTTGAGTGAAAATGATTTTTTTTTGAAAAAATGAACTTTTATTTGTACTGATCTCTATAATGATGATAAGACCGTAAATGAAGATAACATTTTAAATTATAAATCTGATTGTTCAAATTATAAACAACAAAAAAAACACCTTACAACACTTTCAAGAAATCATAAATCAAAATATCTGATTAAGTTATTGTGCATCCAGTTAAGCGCATTGCACTATAGCGAAATTTATCGCAAACTGTTTCACGTCAAATAATTGCTGCTTCACGATTACGATTGGCATCGCTGTCAGTATCTGCAACATGTCCTTATACTAGGCTAACACATTTCATCATGACCACAGCTATACTTTCGTTTCTTGCGTTCTATCTTCAGGCTTGTAACGTTACCCCAAGAACAATTTTTGAAATGAGTAATGCGGACAGTTGCAGTGTGTGACTAAGCAATGCTCGTTTATTTACGAAACAGTGCTTAATAGTCATTATCATTCCACTTGTACTTACTATTACCAAAGTCCAGCAGCAGGTACATTCGCCTCAAAACAATCCATCCATCCCTCCGATCATACAACAAACATTTACTATATATACGCATTCGGGCGAAGTACTTAGAAAACGCCATATTTTACTATAATATCATCATCCATCGCTAATTTCTATCGAGCAATGATATTTCTGAACAAACTCCCTTTCTTTTTTTCTCATATCCACTATATTTCGTATCCGTCATTTCTTTCAATCAATTCTACCTCTTCTTATCGAGTATTCAACACTCTCTCTTTCTACCTCATTCTCTCCGAATAAAGCTCGTTGTCGCGCAATGTGCCATCAGCAGCACATTTATGTGTTTATATTTGTATTGCTGCCGGTTTGCTGGAGAAGAACACGCATTGGTTCCGTTCGGAATTAACAACGTCTGTTTTATAAATACATAGGAATATTTACTATCATTATCGTTAATATTCGAGTGATACTCTTCAATACTATCATCATCTTGTATGTCGGATGAGTAAAATTCAAAGATTCCTGATTCGTTCATATAGCACATCTCATCATATTATATCATCCATCCACTGAGTGTGATCATTATCCTTCTTCGTTCTAATTGAAACCATTCCATCCATGAATAAAGCGCACTGAAGAAAAGAGAATTTGCTAATTTCGCAATTGATTCCTTCGACTGCCAGCCAATACCAATACCATACGACGTACCAGCCGCGCATTCATTTTCTTCAATTCCTCCCAATGTCTACGTCCTCAACTCGTTTCTCGCCCCAAGGCTATTCCTCAGATGTATCATCAGATTTTTATTATGGCTGTGCAGCTGAAAACGAATGCCTAGAGCATTATGAGACGAATCTCGAAAAATATAAAGGTATTATTATCATTAATATTCTCGTACCACATTTTTATTGTGCTCACTTTCTGCTCTATCATCCAAATTTATCCAACTTCATTATGCATTTGCGCGCAATTCCTAGTTAATTGTTTATTTTATGGAATAATGATGTTTGATTCGTCATTATATTATTTGTTCTACTATGAATGATGTTGATGAACACACTCATAATGAAATTTAGTCAAATATGATGATAACTGTGAAAATATATCGGTCTTTTCTTGAGAAATGGGCACGTGATAATTTGTCACACTTTTTGTCTTCTTTGAAATGCCACGTCTCTTAAAATTTTATTCGATTATAATCATGGCTGAATAAATTCCACATTCGTCATCGCATCGATTTCATATCATTCTTTTAAGGCCCCCAAACAAAACTCATCTCACAATATCGGTGCCTTTTACCTAACATTCACACACTTTTCTATATAAATATTATTGTTTGATTTCCAGTTATCTATCTCGTTTTATTGAACATTTCATTTCCTTTTGTTCAATTATATTTTTGATTTTCTATCCGAATAAATAAATAAATAAATCTCCACTTTCTCTCATTTATATCATATCGTATTGTTGTTTTAGTACACATTTATGCTCCTATGCTCATATTTATATTATATATTGGTGTACAATAAATATACATTTATTCATTCTCATTTATTCAGCAATCATCATTGATGCGATGAATCGTTTCATTCATTGATTCATTTTAATGCAGTTAGTTGCCTGTAATCTTGATGGAGTATGATTTTGTTGAACAACATCGACATCAGCTCTCAGGTTCATAATCTTCGTTATTAATAATCACTTCAGCACTGATATTGTCTTTGTTGGCCGTAGAATATTCAAATGTTTCTTTAATGCGCCTCTATTTGAATGAATTTTGTCGTTGGCTTTATTTCGCAATCAAATCGCTTTATCCATTTCTAATCAATACTTTTCATCTGCGATTGATTTGATGTTCTTGAACTAGTTACTGCGATGCAGTTTCTAAGGAAGCTGGATAAGAGGTTAAAAATTTCCTACAAATGATAAGAATATTCAAATTGAAGCCAAATGTCGTAAAATGTCGTGCTAACAACTTACAAAATGGCTCATTGTTTATGCAGGATAACCATTATAAAGCAGTCTTCAAATCAGTTCTAACAAATTACCCCAACGTTAAGATAAATTCCGTCAGAATCTTAAGTTTATGAAGTGTCATCGACGCTTTAGTCTGAATTGCTTTAGTTTGCAAACTGATTCAAAGATGAGAGTAACCATGTTATTCGGTGAATAAATAGATTACATGAGTTCGTATTGAAAGCAATTCAACATCATCATGCTCATCGATTAATTTTAAGCTTTACTCCAAAAAAAAAAAGTCCCACAATATTCTTTATCAACTTGCTCTCATGTAGCAATTAGTGAATGTTGTTGTTGCGGTGTCATTGAGTGAACGTTGTCTTAACGCTCTTCAATTAATCGATGTTCACCAATCAATTAACATATCTAATATGACCTAATTTTTTGAGTTTTTACACAACTCAGTTCAAATTCTTCAATATCCTTTAGCGCTAACTAATATAAGAATTTTTGATTCATAAGTATGTGCAGAAATAACGTGCAGATGAATGTGATACCTTTACAGATTGATGCAACTTATTCCACTAGGCTACCTGTGTAAAACTATTTTTTTTACTAAAAAATTTGTGATAATCTTAAAATAGGACTCCAATTTACTTGATGCAGTCAGTTTATACTGAGTTCGATGCGAAATTTGTCGAGCTGTTCAGCAGTAGTGTTAACTTGTTATTATCTTTTCATGCTATCTTCTTTTCGTGCAAATCTGATTTTGATTAATTAACACTTATAATCAAATCATGTCTTTTTTGAAGCTCTTTATTTATGGCTAGTCGAATGATGAAAAAATACGTAAAATTGGATGATTTTGCAATCAAAGTAGAATTTTTTGTCGAGGTTGCATTTTCTAAGACTTTTTCCATGTTCACTTTGAATAATGCTTTTACTGAAGCGTATATTGTGCAGAGTTTTTATCTGTTAAAAATCTGTAAAAACAAATTTAATGATTGAAAAAAAGATACGCTAGGTGAATGAAATATGTCGTCTATAAAAGCGCTTCATAAACGAATTATATGCGTTCGTTGCATTGTTTGGTGTTCGCAATTACTGCAAATGCAAATAGCGTATTCATTATTATTGCAATAGACAATCGCAGCTTGTGAACAACTGATCGCAGTTGATTTATTTCATTCTTGCAAGCACATCGTTCATTAAGAGAAACAACAATTCATTCTCTCTTGGAATCGTTGTTTCATGAATGTGCACCAGAAGAATACTTCTTCAAATCGTACGTCGACACTATGCGCTCAAAATCTGCTCATGAATCCTTATCCATGTGATATAGTGATGATGTTTCTCTATTGATTTTTCTCTGATTTCATAGAATTGATTTTTTTTGCTATGAGAACACTCTACATCGAATTAACAAGCCTCATATAGTTTTCGATAGTAGGAGATTAAGTCAAACAGTCATCTTCATGTATTTCACGTGTTCCTAATTGGTTTTCATCACATTTCTTCTGTAGTTGCTCATAAATGGCTAAAGACAAGACTTGATTGGTAAAATGGCCAATATCATCTGTCTCACCTTAGGCGATGCAAAGGTGTAAGACTATAATTATGAGTCAGGTAGTCTTGTGACGCCAAATATGAATTTGCTGGAGCAAAGTGATTGATGCAAACTCATTCTGATGAGCTAGTCTTATTGACGTGAACAGTTTCAATGTTGCTGTGGATAATATGACTTTGTTGTTGCACATGCCACTCCAAAGCGTAAATTTTGTGATGCTGTCGAAAATCACTCACTCAATACAACGTCATTAGTTCAACTTGAATGTTTATTCCGCATTTTCAAGAATTTTATTCGCAAGATTGATTCATAAATTAAAGTGTATCATATCAGGGTTGTGACCCATAAATGTAAAAATTAATATTCCGCGTTTTTTGCAAATTTTTTATATGTGTGCTAATCATGGTTCGCTAGTGAATAATTGCAAACATTGCTTCAATAATGGGATGTTAACCGAAAGTGTGAAATTGATGAGTGTGATCATTTTTCAGTTGTTCTAATTGAACTGTGTATCTCTGCTGTGATAATTACATTGCTTTCCAACAAGACTGTCATAATTCAGAAAAATTTTCTCTCGACTAATAAATACTGAAAAATTTCATGAAAGAAATCAGCCAAAGAGATACCATTACGTCAGCTATTTACGCATCATCATAAAAAAGTGCCTGCTGTAATCGAAATCCCGACCATCCTATTGGTTGAACGCCTCATCCACTGCACGAACTCAGCGCCTAGAGGTAGTACAATAACGTCAGGAGAATGACTCCTCCAGCGTTTCCAACGCTTTTGCGCTTCGTGGTGCTGTTTGGCCGTACGGCAAACCTAAATGACCTCTCTGCCCTGATAATCTATCACATTGTAGCGACGAATCGGAAGCAAATCGGGGGAATTGAACCAGTGTTCTGAAATTTTCATGAAATTCATAAAATAAGACACTATCCTGTGGTCGGTCAAACCATCATTATGGTACATTACTAGAAGAACTGTGAGAAAATATCCACCCAACTTAATTTGCCACTCCTCCTCCTCTTCCTACACCCAACTCACTATGATACTGTCAATTTTCCCCAGCAGGAAATTTCCCTCACAACGAGGACGATTGCAGCAACCCATCGAAACGACCAAATTTAGTCACGACTTCAAATTGCTTTCAGCAAATCCTGAGAGCATATTCGTGAAATAGATAAATAGCTTACCTTGTATTTCGGAACCCGATAAGATACTTTCTCTTGTTGGAGAAGCTTTTAAAATTTTTCATGCTATTTCGCGAAATCATGAGCGATATTTTAATTCCGTTCTAATTTTGCCAGGCTTTCACATTATTTCCCTATTATTTCTGTTGAATTATATTATCTCAGTTATGTATCATTAGTTAGAACGTATATCAAATCCACATTCATCGTGTGAGTGTTTGTTTATGATTCTACACGCAATAATGTAAAATTGAACCCATATTTTCTTTCTATTATGCTCTTATTCAGGTAAGTTTTACTTGTCATTGGATGACTGTTCAATGTACGTTTTTCGAATTCTCCAGTGATTATCTCTCGCTCGTTATTATTCCATTAATGAGTTCCTGTCAGTGAGTAATAAACTCGCCCTCAGTAACCTCGGTTCTTAATATCCTCTCAGTGATGAATCGGTGATGAACTTGCCTTTATTTTTTTTCATATCACTTAAAATTCGTCATCTTATTCGATTCAGTTTATTCAGTCGTAACAATTCAATTGAACGTCTTCTTTGTGATGAACGAACTTTCCGTATAGTTCAATGGTCTCCTTGAAAAATTCTCTCATATGCTAAAATAGTCATTCATTATTTACAGTGTATGCATGCATATTTGCAGTTAGCTAGCACTTCTCACATTGATTATTCACGTCATTTGAGATCGTTGGCAACAGAACTGTCCAAAAAGTAATTATAACTTTGACCTAAAGTTTATGTTGTCAGTCAAGTGCAGTCAGTTGTTTGAGATGTATTGAACGAATGAATTCAAGATAGATGCCAGCTTGGAGGCTATTTTTCATGAATATTCTAGTCAGAGACTGTAATCAAATGTAAATAATTTTGCAGCTTATTGAGAAGTTTTCATCCGTTTTATGTTTCAATTTTGCACAAGATGCTTATTGTTTGGTATCTAAAAATTTGCTGAAGGAAAACATCAAAAGAGTTTATGCTACATCTTTAAAAACCACAAATAATTCCTTGCTCACTGTAAAAGTCGTGAGTGAAATTCACTTATCCGTGTGTCACTGCTTCGTCCTCATATCCATCTTACTTGTGTTGTCGTCGATTTGCGGTTCAATTTAAATTTTTTAGCTTCGTTTCGTTCTCATAGCTATAAGTGATGAAACATATTGATAACTTATTCGCCTATGTCTTCAAATGAGATCTGGAAAGTGATGAATTCTGACTGGTCATAATTATCACAGTATATTCGGACTAGTAATGAAGTGTAGCGTGGGGGCGATTTTTTAGTGGATAATTGGAAAGGTGCGCATGGACAGCATATTGTAAGATTGATATTAATCTTGATTAAATCTGTTATCTAATTGATGTTTAGTTGATAAATCACTCAATTATTGAATGTTTTGCTCGACATTGCCTTTAAATGTCCTCTGTATCACGATGTTTATTTATTATATGTTCCTTATTCATAGTCTCAATTGCTCAGTCATCACTTACTTCATCGTAATATTTTGCTATATATCAGATCATCTTATTATTATGTCCGTGATCTTATCTTTTCGTCGATCTGACTGATCAGTACATATTCATTTTCTTTTTTTTACATGTTTCCATTTTATTTTGTGCTGATGAAAAGAAAGAAAACAGTATTGATGATTTTGTTTGTAATGTCTTGAACTGGTCAATCGTATAATTCACGATAAACGGTCGCCTTAAGGAATCAAAATAAGCGTTACAGATTACTGTCGCGTAGTTTTTTGAATTATAATTCATCTTTCATTATCAGATTAATATTGCGTGATGGACAAACGAATCTGCGGGTATAATGGCTGAAAATCATTTGCATAATTCAGTATCTTTCCGGTTACGGTCATGTAACAGAAGTTTGCTTGCTTCCATCACATCCTGTCAAGTCATCTACGCCTGAGTTCAATGGAGCCTTTGTTTTTGCGCATGCTGACTGTCTTTCTCTAGGTTTGAGATAATTTAGGAGGAGATCGACGATTGCTCATATCCTTTCACATATCTATTGTTCTTTTCAAGTGCTACTATTACTATTTTGTCGTTGTTTTATACATTCAATATTTATCTTTGAGGTAAGTGAGAGTTTTTATCTTCAGTGATTAAGTTCCATCAATTAGTCCGTTCTTATGATACTGCTTGTTGTACAGGATTATTTTCACTCTTTAACACTGTTGCACACTTTCTCATCTGAGGTAATGATCTCTTCAAGTTATTACCACATTGTCAAAACGTTTTTATTCGTGGATGTTATTGTCAACTACAAGATTTGGCTCTTTCGGTCACATAAAATGAATGTTCAGTGTCTCAAAAATTTGCAATCATAATCTAAAGATCTGTGATCTACGATGATATATAGCAGTGGTTCTCACGCTCGGGTGCTCCATTACCCATTTTGATGATCTGACACGTCGCCGTTACCCCACCTCCCCTCTCCTGATAAAAAAACTTACAATTTCTACGTATAACATTGACAGCTGCACGAAGTACTAATTTCTCGACCCCCTTCGTTACCCCCTACAAAACTCCCAAATTATCCAAAATGGATAGTTTACACCCCCTATGAGAACCACTGATATGTAGTATGAATCAACAGTAAAGATATGAAGAAATAAAAATGAATAGCAGAAATTTAGTACTATGGCTGTATGATCCAATGAGACTTGTCATGGTTTAACTTGATAAAATTTTCAATATCTTTTACAGATGAACGAGATGCGATTCAAAAGAAAACGTTCACAAAATGGGTCAATAAACATCTTGGCAAGGTTAGTGATTATTTTAGTGAGATATTTTATTTGTCGTCATTGCTTACTTTGATATTATGTGAATTCCTCTCGAAATATATATCTGCATTCAAAAAGAGCGCAACATTGTTTTGTATGTTATCATTTAACCGGTTGACATAGTTTTCCAATTGGTGAATTCGTATATTATTATTATTTTATAATAATAATAATAATAATTATTATTACTGTTATTATTATTACTATTATTATTATTATTAATTATTATCATCACTATTATCATTGCTATTATTATTATTATTATTATTATTATTATTATTATTATTATTATTGTTATTACTATTACTGTTATCATTATTATGTGAGAAAAATTACAAAAGTCATCGTAAAGAATCAGTTATATTGTTGGTGTTGTCCTTCGAAAATATAGCGCATTCTTCAATATCTTATCTGTGAAAATCAGTTGCTAATGCGAACAATTTGCACGCGTCGCTATCTGTCCATCATTGATCTCATTTTAGCCTTGTTTGCCTCAAATACAATTTCAAGTTCATATCTTGATGGCAATACATCATGCAAACGAATGAAGTGATCCGCATTCAGCCCGTTAAATTCATTCTCAGTGGTCTTTTATAATAATATCAGCTGACAAGTTTTGTAAGACACTTGAAGGCATATATTATACGTACATTGTACACATTGTATGCTGAACTGATTACATCAATTATTAGAAATGTGATTTTCATAGATTT
>JAPYMA010002496.1:0-14594 GCA_035041965.1 Anisakis pegreffii
AAGAAACAGCACCTAGCAGACGAGCAATGAGAAGAGTAATGGACAGAGAGAGCGGGACAACATCTTACAATTAGCTGTCAATGATGAAAGGAAAATTACGGTACTTACAATTAGCACATCTCATCGACAATGCCGTCTGTTAGAGAATTAAGAGCTCTACCAGAATCCGCTCTCATTTTGGCAATTCCCTAGAATCTCTTAAGAAAGTATATTCCCAGAAGTGTCCAAGTTCTTTGAGTAACATTGCACAGGGTTCAGTTTTCGGATTGAAAATTGCAGACTTTGGTTTATGACATAAGTGATTCTTCAGTAGGAGTATGAGAATCTACTGCTGTCGCCATTCTGTGGTACCAAAGATGGTACGAGAGCTGTTAATTGTTTGAAAGGGTGTTTCTTTGCGTGACCGTCAGAAATGTTGTCATATTTGGTCAGTCAAGAAATTTTAAGACTTATGCCGTTTGCGCCGAATCACACAGTTTTTAATGGTTTTCTTTATTGTGCTTGCTGTCGTTACCTGACAGAGGAATTCAGAACGCTGTTGACTGGTCGTTCATAGATCGCACGCATTTAAATCCCTTCCAATACCAAAAATTTGATGACCAGTCGGCACTCACTCAAACTCACACAATTTTTCACTCTCATTTTTCAACTTCAGTCCATTCATTTTTGGTTTTTTTTTTTCAATTTTATCACTCGATTTACTCACGAAAAAACGCACATTTCTTAGTTTGCTCTTGGAAAACCAGTTACTGTGGCAAATCAGAAGGTTGTTCATGTTGAATGTAGCACTGTTCGCTGGTCACGTACTAAGGCAAGGTTATATATCATATTATTACAATAAAATTAAGTATCAAAACTTTGCAATATTATGTATGATGCTGAAATTATTTATGCGACATCCACGAGGCTATTACAGATGACAGAACAAACAAAAGTATCAGTTGCTTACGGAAAAATTCCATGCATTCGGCGTTTTATGCACGGTTGGAATTGGAATTGTGTACATCATGTACATTTACAATTATTTGGGTATGACCTATAATTGATCGATTGTTACGGCTGGTTCTCTTGAGGTCTGTGGCACCCTCTTATTTTCTGCCCCGACGGTTTTCTTTTTTGTTGAAGTGTGAGAACGTTGGTTGAAGAAGTTCAAGACTTTCGGAATCACTTCTTCCTTCCCTAACTAATGCGGAGCGAAAGAATGCCATCCGGATGAAACTTCATGTAAAGGCCTTTCGGATATGTAAGAATTATAAGTAAACCGTCGCTCCTCGGTCCCGGGGCCTACTCCTAACGCCTTTGTCCGAAAGTTCACTTTCTAGGCAAATTTTGGAAGACTTTTAAACTGAAAGCCAATGCAGATGGAGATTTCAATTTTCTAACAGATGCAGTATGTGACATTCATCGGTGAGATATGCTAAGTAAAATAACCATTCCCCTTAGCCATTCCACTTGTAATTTTCAATGAACTAAGGCTTTTCGGAGAATTCACATACCAGGAAATCACTTGAAAATAGAAGGCAAATTTTCGGATAGAAACCAAAATCACTACCCAATAACCAATTAAATACTCGCCTTCGTCAGCTTTCGAGTTCTCTTCGTTTATGAACTCTCAACCATATCCAGTTCACGATGCTTTAATGCTCAAGATATTATTGCCCCCTCTATTTATCTATTACACTTTCGATTGCGCGTTAGCCATGGAGTGTTCTCTCTTTCAACTGCACGCGTGTGCAGCTATCGATTATCATTTTCATCCCATACAACTTTGTGCAGTCAAAGATTCATATCCCTGTCGCAAGGGATTTTTTCCATCAGAATTCTTCTTGAAACCAACTATTTTGAATCGTTCATGGTATTAATCTATTCAGGTCAATTGTTTTTCAGCATTTTTCACTTTATTTTTATTCAGCTATATCTCAGTGACAGTTTGTAACTTCACATCCCATTCAAAGTATTGCTTTATTGTGCGTTTCCTATGAATCGCACAAATTGTGTGCCAGATACTTGCCTATTTTCATAGGCTAGACTGCGTGAATCGCTGTAGAAGTTCTACTCTTAGTCGAAACAAAGGTTAACCTAATCCACCAATGATGTTTCATGAATGCACAAGAAGTGAAGATCTGTTACAATGAAATGTAAGAAACATAAGCAACTGATACGTTCTAAGCTACTGCATTTTTCGAGTGAAAGCTAGTAGTTGGGTTTATGGATTCTGATACTGTGTAAAGTGACGTTTATGTTGGAATTGCCCCTAATGACTATTGTTAGCTTGGAACCGGTTACAAAAGGTACACAACTCCGATATTATACTCATTGTCAGCCAGAATATCTTCAAGTGATAGAAGAAATCCTGAAGCAAGACTCAACCTATATGTGCAGTGAGACTGGAAACATGCAAAATATCCATAAGGAAGTGATATCCTACTGCTCTTTCGCATCCCAGACCTTTTGCTGGAAATCACAAATATCACATTCTTCCGTCTTTGCCATCCTCTTTTCCATTCAGCTAACGATATTGGCACAACAGACCATTTGTCTTCATGAAAATGCCGCTTCCGTTACGGCTTCTATTAATTTTATTGCTATTTTTGTCACTATTAGAATTACTGCCATTATTCTAACTTGAATATTTTTTCTTCTCCTTCAAAAACCTAACTCTAATAGTTGATTTAGCGGTGATAAAAATGATCCAATAACATTTAGCGGTTCAGCGACTGTATGCATATATCTACGCTATCTCCTTGATCCTTGGATTACCTTTACTGTCACTTTAGCTGCAGTCGATGTTTACAGTTTGGGTACAAATGGCATACTTCATACTTATTTCGCTATCGGAACCCTTCCACATATCTTCAATTTCTTCATCATAAAATTGTTAGAATCATGTCAGAAGGTGGATATGAAAATGGTAACGGTGTATCAAAGGCGCAAGAATTCTCAGATGGTTGCACTAGAGAACCATGATCGTTTTTGATAAGATTAATTTCGTTCGAATGAATATCGGAACCAAACCTCGTGTGAGCCGAGATGTTCGGAACTAAAGGTCATTAATTTTCAGTTAGGTTTACCGATCTCATTGGAGCAGCGGCAAGAGAGCTGATTTGGATAAAAACGACGGAGCTTTGGGAAAATTCGCCAGCAGTTTCATTCTTATGCACTATGATAATAAGTTGTGCAATTCGAAAAATTTTGACTTATTAAATGCGGTGACGTTACGTTGTGAAAATAATGCAACAGTCAATAATACAGTCTTTGCGTGAAGTTAAAATTTTCACGAAATCCGGTGCTTCACATTTGAAACTTATATTTTCCAACAAGTTTTGTATTATCGATGAACAGTCCAGCTACAACACTTTTTACTTTCGTTTCACATCATAAACACATTACTTTCATCGAAAATATGCTGTCAAGTTGCTGCTGAAGACCGATGGCACGTTACCTTAAATGCTAGATTCAGACGAAGTGTAGCAGTCATTCAAAGCCAATATCTAATCACTTGTTCCGAACCCGTCACTGAAATCGATTTTATTTTCTATCAGCCTCATCAGGAGAACTGTATATTTTCATCACAATCTATATCAAATTTATGAAGATCCTATTTTGTGATTTAAACTCAACGCAAAGCCCAATTGTGGGCATAAGTACTTCAGAAGATTTAGAAGAAAGAGTAAATTATCAGTTAAGAAATGATCACTGTAAACATCTGAACATCAAGTGTATAAGAGGAAAAAAGAGAAATAATCATTTATGTGTGAGTCATACATTATAAGTTACATAGATAATCAACTGAAGACGGAGACATAATTGATAGGTACTGATCACAAATATTAAAAGAATGAATCAATCAATTATCAGTCGAAATGTTAAAAAAAAACACATATTGAGACTATATCGCTGCTAACAATGGAACTGAACTGTATTTGTGATAGTAACGTAGCGAAGTCGGATGCAGATATACAGTAAATTATTCCTGAAGATGATGATAATGCCGCAGGCGGTGTGTTACACTTGTTACTGAAAAGGAAAAAAACTGCTTTGAATAATAACAATTTTAAAAAATTGCTAACCAATTCTTTAATCCACCCCACGGTTCTTCGCAATTCTTGGAATTCCAGGGAAAATAGTCCTCCCGGGTACCCCTTGCATGATACGAGCGGAAGATTCGCATATCAAAGAAAGGACATGTTTTACCAACTCAAACATACGAACATGAGAAATTTTTATTGAGAAGCATGTAATCCACACAATTAGCACTTCATTCAATCATGAACAAATCTTGTTCAGCAGTTCACTCGAAAATAACGACTGCAATTGGCTCTCTTATCAGACGTACAAATTACTGAAGTTCTGACATGTTCATGAACAAAACGAAATGCATTTGATAGATAAAGTTGATAGTTGCAATTATATTGTGATGTTCGCACTTCCACAAATATATATGTTGCTTATATATGAAGCACTGTTTATAAACGTTCCTGAATCTTTGTTGTTTATGAGCCATACAATTATATTTGCAATGTGGAAACCCCGCATGTTTATCACTTAGCAATGGAAATCTTTTTTGGGTGATACAACTAGTAATATGTACAAGAAAGTTTCGAATCTTTTGTCCCTCAATTTCTCAACGTTGAGGAGAAATGAATGCACCTATCATATCATCTCACTATCGGATAAGTCGTACCAATTTGATCAGTTTTTCGTTTAATTCATTGATTATAAGAATGGTTTCTATAGAAACGAAGCATCCAATCGGAGACTGTTGAACAATTATCTTTTCGATAGTAACATTCCCAGTTCGCACTTTTAAAACAAATGAACGTAACTGAATCGATATAAATACATATAATCAGCATGAAACAATACAACAACAACACGACATCAACAAAAACAAAAACAGGAAATTACAGTGTATGAATTCAACAAGTCTCTAAAATGTCAGGACCCTCATGACTTAATCCATTAACGTGTTACAGTCTATAATAGTTTGCAAAATTTATCACATTTCGATTTCTATATTCGAAGATTCAGTGAATATCGATTTCAAAAAAAAAAGAACGATTTATTTTCGCGAATATCCTGATAAGCTTATTTGGAAGAGACAATGATGGATTCAAGTACATGTTCTTCCTTCCAAAAGCCATTCTTTGAAATTCAGATTTGTATCAATGAATGAATGAATAACCGAAGGATATATCAACAAAAAAAAAACGAAAAAATGATAATTATGAAAAATTGCGGTTGGCACGAATTGAGTGCTATCTAAAACCTATCATCGCATGATAAAATTCATAGGATGTTAGGTTTTTGCTGTATTGTTTGCACCTTACAAGGGCATTCGTTCCGTTCACGATGTATTTTCACCAGACTGCGATGTTGTAGCCGTCTCTGTGGCCCTTCGTTTCTGAAAACGAAACAACTTGATGAAAACTGATCAGTTAAACATTCATAAGAATCATAATGATTGATGTTACATAGCTGTTATCACTACCATTCTTCAAAAGCTATTTAGCAATATCACCCACTCTAGTCGAGTTATTTCAAAAACCTATTTGAACAGTCAATAATAGACAGTTGCGTCAACTTTTATCCATTCTGATAGGTGGATTGATGAGTTTGAAGAAGGCTTAGCGGTAGTACATATTTTAGAAACACCTACAAATGGTCTTTCGCCAGAGTGCCATCGAAGATGTGCCTTAAGATGTGAGCTCTTACTGTACAGCTTGCCGCATCCAGGTACATGACAGTTGTGTATACCTCGCTTCTTAGCTGCTACATTCGCTAAACCTGAAAACTTTATGCTTAAATATATTTTCAGATTTTCATGAATATAAGCCCTCCTCGCCCTCCTATTTAAATGCGAATCCATGTAGATATATCTTCCAAAGTTTTGAGATCGAGGAATCTAACTGAGGTGGGGAGACCTATTAAAGGAGAGCGATACCGAGATTCCCCAAGATCTGGGAGAGGAACAAGAGCAGGCTGAATATGTTATAAGAATGTAAAAAATAAAGCTACAGAAAAACTTAACCGGAGCTGGGGCTCGTCCAAATCATTTTGGAGAAATGTTTTCAGTTTATTTTTGGCGTGAAATCGCATGATTACCCACAAATTTAGTACTTGAGTTGGCGAAATTTTGTTTTTTTTTAGATGGGGATACATTAAAGAGAAGGAGATGATGCATTAGAATATATGAAAAATATCTTTATTCGATCAGATTCGCGAAATTCGGCAGAGTAATAGAAATAATCTTTTTAATTATGGCGAATAATTAGTTATAATTAATTTAATTTGCTTCTTCCATAGTTTCCAATCATTTTTGGAGATGCTTATCAGTACATTACTACAAGAAATCAAATCTGACAACTTGACTAAACATCAAAATTTCAAGATGACAAAAGCAGAAACATTTAAATGAAGCAGATTGAGTATGACCTTGAATGACTCTCACGCTCACTTGCATAATATAAGAATAGATTATGACAGAATCAATAGCACCTAATATATCATAATTACTAGATGATACTCCAACTGTTCTTATTACTACCATTACTGTTGGCATTGTAGACGCTCACCGAAACAAATATAATTCTTTCTTTCTCGTTTCATTTACCTAAATTTATTCAGTTAACTACAAATTGTAATGCGAAAAGGAAACGATGAAGCCGAATTTAAATGCAGCTTTGAAGGCTGCATAAATCTATAATTCAGTCGTTTAAATAGAGAGGAATTCTGTCACCATTGTTAAATAATCTGATCTTTACTGGAACTGCCCTCTTTTTCTTATCATCATCAACATTATCTGAAAATATGCGACGTGACCATTGCCATAAGGAACATCAGGGTCATCATCGAACTACAGCTACCGGGAATATGTGGATGTTCAAAAATTGAACGACTGGAAGAAATGAATAAAATAGGACCAAACAAAATGAAGTAGAAATGAAAATGAGTTAAGCGAAACACTCATAACGTATAATAGATATGTGCAGTGAAATACGATTATGAAATAAGATAATGACGATTGTGATTTTCATTTTCAATTGTGGCTTTTGAAACGATCTTTTAAATACAACCATCGAACTGCGTAAGCATTTAGATAGATGCGTCATTGTCTCAATGGTGTGTGTGTGTGTGTGTGTGTGTGTGTGTGTGTGTGTGTGTGTGTGCGTAGCACATTAAATGATAGAAACGACTAAAAATTATGAAATTTGATTGGTAATTTTCGTGATGAGGATGATGATGAGGAGGAAACGAGTAAAATCTAACAAAGAATGAAAGTGTTAATTATTTTTCATTCAATCAATCAATTTTATCAACCAAAAGAAAAAAACACAACAACAATCGCAGTTTTTTCACTGAAAATAACACATTTCTTTTTTCAGTCTCTCATTTATCATCACACATTCTCATGGCCATCTATGCATCATCAATCAATTCATGCGCTTTCATACCACTTAAAATCTAATTTCATCGATTGCTTCTCATCGAATATCCATCTTGAATTCAAAGAGAAATGACAGTGTTCATGGATTTATTCATACCATCGATTTTTTTCTGATTATAATTTTTTAAACCAAGAACAGCTGCATTCTCTTCAAATGATACAATATCGTTTTTGTATTCTTTCTCCTTCAATTTACTGCAGACAATATCAGGTTAAAAAACCTTAACCTACTCTCTACCTACGATCGAAACACTTTTTCAATATATAATTATGCAATCATCTTATTCTCGTAAATCTTTTGCACTCCTCTTACAAACTGCTGCCATGCATCAACACTTCATCATTGCACGCACTAAAAAAGTATGCATATGATGCATAGACGGGCGCTTAATGCGTTTTCTGATTACGGTAGTCAATGAAACGCAGCAGTACTGAATGGGCGTTTAGAAGTTATTGAAATTATAGCGCATATATCAAAAATGATTCAGACATAATGAAGCTGATCGTATAAAGAGCAATATCTTTGCTAGCAATTTTCGTAACAGCAATGATAATGATGCTAGCAGCTTATTTTACAAAAATTCTATTTTACTGGCTTGAAACCGATCGTTTTGCACAGAATTAAAAATTTGCTGTTTAATTTTGTTTCTGAAAACTGCACCGATATTACCTCATCATTACTTGAAGAAAGTACCTATCGCGTGGTATATGAAGGATTGAATCAATGAACATCTCGCTTGACTCACAAAATTCAGTCTCATTGATAAATTCATTTCTCTTTCATTCCTGAATCTTAACTTATCTGCTATAAGTTAAGATTCAGGAATGAAAGAGAAATGAAGCAGATGGACAGCAGAAAAGTCTACATATCTTAATTTATGTCTGAAATGTGCAATCAACCGCAATCACATAATGCATCTCTCATATCAACACACAAATACAATCAACATGGAAGTAACGACAACCAATTTTTGCATCACATTTCGTTTGACTAATCATTGTTGTTTGGGGTTAAAAAGCAATCAAATCCATACTCTATTCTATCACATTCCACATTTGAATGCCATTTTTCAATAACACAAATATTTTCATGAATCTTTAGCTGTGACTGATCCAATTCACTAATCAACTCTTCTCGCACGAGTAACTCGGAAAGCATTTTTGTTTCGAACCAGTTTTCTCGAACGAAATAATCTTTAGCCAAAGTTTCACAAAGAAGCTCTGAGAGAAAATCAACGGTAATATTTTCGACGTGAATCATGTTTTGGCACTCACGTAAACAACACCAATTCAGTAGTCAACTATTGACGTTAATTGTTTTGTTCCTTCTAATCAATTGTTAACGATTGTAAGGTTAACTGACAAAATTAATCTCATTCTTTTAAATACTAATGAAACAGATACACAAATCCATTCCGCTATAAGGCGCTATCAAAATATTACTCTATGGTATGGAAAGATTATGTTAGAAGAAAGAGCATAATTTTGATAATAGGAAAAGAAATTTGATGCTACTGGATTAATGCGATGCAACTGTTTTGTTATATGACATAATTGCGTTCAAACAATTCAGGTAATTAACAGAACGAGGAAAATTCTGAAATAAAACTATTATGCATTGAAGTATTAGAATGTATTACATGTTTAGAAATTGTTATCATTACTCAGTTCATCAAGGATGACATTCAGCTCAGCTGAACAACTATCGGAAAAGGGTATTTCGTCACTTTCATAATGTCATTTGAAGAAGTGTTTTGTTGTGTGATAGTCTCTGAAGTTCAAGCTACAACTAGTCAAAACAACATTCTCTTTGTGATAAAACCGAAATCGAAACAAATACGGAGAATGATCAATGGCGTGAGAAAGGTGTCAAACGCCTTTCTGTTTCTTTTTTTATTCATCACATGCACAACTGTTATGCGTCCTTGACATGAAATGAATAGATATTATGCTGTATGTAACGATCTTTCTATATTACTCTGCATAAAATGAGATAACTGTTTACGCAATAATAACTTCTATAATAAAACACTTATTATCACACTTCCATTCATCACTCATTAACATTATCACCTAGCAGCAGTATTTTATATCATATTAGAAGTTGATAAAACAAAAATGAGTGCTTTACTTTAACTTCAATGTCATGAAATAAAAAAGCATTCTAAAAAAGTTTCAGTTAACATACCAACGCGTTCGATCTCCTGGCAATTTGGACACTCGCAGTTTGAACGTGTCGTTGGGAATTTACCACCACCAGCACTCGGAACCGTACCGTTCGTGGACGTTGTTACATTTGGAAGAACACTGGATAATGCTGCAGTGACAGAAGAGGTGACTGTCGAGGGTTTGCAGACGACAACACTACTGGTTGTTGAACTGACTGGTGATGCTGCAGCTGCGACTGCTGCACAAGCAGACTGACCCGACGATACACTCGCTGCCGTTAACAGACCCTGGAATTGCGGTCCTAGATAGGGATTGTATGCGGCTGCTGCTGCCATAACTGAAGCATCAGCTCCAGCTGCAGTTCCAGCCGACGCAACGTTAGGTGTGGCGTATGTGAGTGGCCAAGTGGAGGTTGGTTCAGTCCACCATGGAGTGGTGGCTGTAGTCCACGGATAAGTGGGGTAAGTGGTTGGTGTTGCATACGGCATTGCAGCAGCATCCATCAGTGTCGCAGCACTGTTCACCACGTATTCACTCGATCTGATCTCTTTTTTAGTCGTTATTGTGCTCGACGCACTGTTACTGCTAGTTGTTGATTTATCATCACACACACGTCCTTCTGATGTCAGTCGATTGTATTGCTCCACCAATTTACCCAATGGGCTTTGATCGCAACTCTGAAATGATGCTTGTGAAGAAATGACCAATTATTCATTATCATCTAAAATAAGCGGATGAAATAAGTTTGCTGCTATACCTGAAGTTGTACTGCCATTTTTTGTGACGTAGATGGTTTTGATGAAGAACAAATACTATCGCTCGAAATATCTTTTCGTATATACAACTTGAATATGCAACCAAATCTATTCCTATTGATTACCTGCAACAGTAAGCATGTTTAGGAATTACATTTCGCTATGAGAACATTTCCAGTTATCATAACGCACAACTAGCAGTGGTGATTAAAACAATAATGAGTACAACAACTAATCTACCTGATTAATGTAAATGAAATTCGATAACTGCTGAGTAAACGTTCAATTTTTAGCATACAGTTATTCCAAAGTAATATAATTAGTACCAATAATAATCAAAACAATAAAAATAATAACTATTCGTAATAAGTGGAGAAAATTCCTCAAAAAACGGCTGTTATCAATGATGCAAACGATGTAGAAGATCGTTGGATCGGAATAGATTATTCTCCAATCTTTTGTTCTCTCCGAAAATATCACGAAGCGTTTCGAAGTATTCTTTAACCATATTTGGGACGGTGAAAAAAGTTTGTTCAATGTGATTAATGTGGGGAAGAAGATAGTTACCATAACATTCACTTTATCCGATAACAATTTCGATGTTTCTCACGGATTCCTTTAGACAGACTCTGTCGATGATCTATAGAGAGTTACTGAGGCTTGAATGTTGTCATTATAAAGCACAAAAATTGAAATCAAATGAAGTAAACAAAATAATAGAAACGTCATTTGTTCGATTCAATAAAACAAGACTTATTTCAATGGCTTACTTTCTTTTACAGTTACAATAAAGCACAACTACTCTACGGTTCAATAAACCACACCCAGTTCATTCGTTCAATATCAAATCAAAAATTACTCACCCTGCTAAACACGCCCCATTTTCGACAACACCGCCTTCTTTTGCTATCTGCATGTGAAGACAATATAAATACGCGTACTGTGTAAAAATTGATCGTCATCAAATTCTATTATTGTCAAGACACGCCTTCTTCTTACCGTATACTTTAAGGATGTATCTTTGACGCTTCGTGTTGTTTTTTCACTCTAATTCATTCAAATTTTAATCTCTTTAGTTAGTTTCTTTGAAATTCTTTTAATTGTAATCTTTCACACCTATAAATACCTAACTTCTTATTAAACGCAAGCGAACAATATGAATATTTAAAGAAATAAATATGAATGTGAATATAAATAAATAAACCTATAATGTATAAAATTATACATCTATACATTTACAACTGCATTAGTTACAATTATGAACCAACGTTATGCTGTTCCAAAAAAGAATGCACTGGTAGACAAACTGTTCATAGCGAAGAATCAATTAGAATTAGACGCGCTAATGATTTTAACGTAAGATGAACCATAACAGTATTGTTATTATTATTGCTAAGTGATATTTATTATCATTTCTTCTACTGTTATCATCATAACTTTAGAGAATTCCTGAGAAAATGAATTCTTGATAAGCTTACATAACGAGAGCAATCGTTCATTCATCCGTTATCACCTTAAATGATCAACCATCTTCTTTAACATCATTAGGAAAGCACTAGCCATTTTTTAAACAATTATCATGCTGGATATGGAAAAAATTTTATCATAGGTTGAGTTTAAATAAGAGAATTGAAAGCTGAAATGTGCTGCGATGCATATCGACGAATAACAAATGGTATTATCTCATAAAAATGGAACATTTCACTTGAACATTTTGTGAACAAAGTGACTAAAAAAGAAGTTAGTGAGTATCAACATCTTGAACATCAAGGTGAATAAAAAAGATGAAACTGAAGGTAAATTGTGAAGGAAGTTAGTGTTAAATAACTGAAATACGACTAAGAAGTGGACTGGGAATGATGGGGACATGAAGAGATGACGAATGGATCGAAGAGATTAAACCATATGGTTTTTATTAGGGATGGCAGGATATGATGCGATTGGACGGGTATTTATTTTGAAGAGGAAACTGTTGCGCAGTAAGTAGTTGTTATTGTTGGAAGGAGAATAAAACACTTCAAAAATGTTTACCGCTATATATATTTTTGCGTTATCGAAACAGACCTATAGTAGACTCATTAAGGACACATACCTTACGTGTTACGTCTTTAAATGCTTTTGTATTTATCGTTCCATTTGATGTAACCGACTGTTATTTCAATTATACACCATCATCTAGTTCGTTCACATTATATCCCATTTCACACACCATTTTGTCTGCAATTCAAAATCACACATTCATTAATGAAACCATAATTTATGGGTCATTATAAGTGATAAATGTCGTTCAATTATAATCTAACTTCATAGAATTTTGCATTGCAAAATCCTCAAAACCATTCATTTTATGATGCCATGCTTCGTACCATTGATTCATTTTCAATTTTCCCTCATCAACAATCAAATTTTCATTTCATCGCATTCATCCGTCTGATGCTCTAAACAATTTTGATTCACCTATTTTTGATATTCATTTCTATCTTTTCGTGAAACTCTTCCATTTATGTTCCAGTTTTTTCCCCATATGTATAAATTTATGGATAAATTCAAGTTTTTAGTGCATACGTAATTATTCTAAATGAAAATTCTCTGGATCACATTAACAATTCAAAATTTCTTCGCAGAATCCTACTACAGTCGAATAGAAAATGATGCCTTATGAATTAAATGAATAACAGCTTATAGAAGGGAACGATCTGGCAAGGGATGCTACTTCAAACGATCGCTAGATTCTATTCTCAGTAGCTCGATGTTAATTAATAAATTCTTTCAAACCTATGCACTTGGAATATACAATTATATCACTTGCCAACATTGAAAGGGGTGTTCTTCACCAATACTTTTTCAGTAGAAACGCCTTATCGAACACTGTGCTCACTCATGAACATATCACACAGAAATCATGGTATTTAAGCAATGATTTGGAGAGCCATCATAAAATAGAGCACCGAAAGTGACAAATAGAGTGGAGGAGAACATCGTTACGGTAGTAAGAGCACTAATAACGTCTCCACCAATCGATCATTTATAAAAAAAGGATAGCAAAAAAATTAAACAACAAATACAAATAGATGAATGAAGAGGGTTTTTAAAGGAAATGAAAAACAGATAATTAGACAAAGAATAATAAGAATAACAATAATAATATGATAATGATGAAGATGATCGATGCAAACAAGAATTATTGTTAGTGAAGAGATTTAAAGCACCTGGCACAATACCACCAACCAATCACATAACAAATACCCTATTATTTGCTGCGAAATTGCACCCTTCTGAGCTAACTAACTAATTGGCTACGCTCATGTCTTCTTTCCCCATTTTGCTATTCCCTTTCAACACATCATCTACCTATATTATTTCAGTTATACATATACAAGTATCGTATAATGATTTGTTATTAAACGTATATATATATATATATATATATATATATATATATATATATATATATATATATATATATATATATACGCTTAAAAATTGAATTCGGGTACTAAATTCATTTATTTTGTCATTGTATTCTCACTAATAAAGACTACTTAACACATAAGCCAATTATATCTCAATTCAAAAACCTATCGCCTATTATCACAGTCCATTCATACCAATATATCTCACCTCCGATTGTATCGTTTCTCAACAAACAATCACGTTCAATAACACTATTCTCTTCATTATGATCACACCTTAACCCCCTACTGTTTCAACATCTCCTTTATTCAATAACAAATTCCCCAAAACTTAACACCCCAAATCCTATCAAGCAATTAATCATCTATATCATTCATTAATTTGGTCATTTAACAACAATAGCATTAACATTATCTACATGTACATAATTTTATATATATATATATATATATATATATATATATATATATATATATATATATATATATATATATATATATATATATATATATATATATATATATGAATAGCATTAACAGAATTTTTAACACTTAAATGATACGTTGAAAATGCGTAATGAGTTGGAATAAGTGATCTGTTTGGAATGCTATTAATATAAAACCAAAATGTGATAGATGAGATGAGTTGATTAGCTATAAGGTAGTGGATGACGCAATTGCGATGCCACGAAACATGACTGTCTTTAAACGATTATTACGCAAACCACAAACTCGTACATTACTTATCTCTTAATGGTATCCATTCACATGCCAATCAAGTAATACGTAACTGAACGAAGTACATAGTTT
>JAPYMA010002497.1:0-55078 GCA_035041965.1 Anisakis pegreffii
TTCTGGATATATGGCTCAATCCAATAGCGCAGTTGCGCTCATTCGTACAAATTGATCACTGTAGATCTCGGCGAAATATCTTTTTTTCACTGATGTTGAAATTCACTCGCTAGTGATGTGATATAATAATATGTGCATGCTTTGTTGATCACTTCGTTGTGATCATAATGTGTATTCTATGATCTGTAAATGGTTCTATACCAATTGATCACCACAGATCATATCGTTATGATTGATTGCCTTGTTCATTCAGTATTCATTTATTTCGCTCATTCAGTATTGATTTAAAGGTTCTGTGCGGTGCAGTTGTGGTGCGTAACATATTTTTGTATATGTTATTCATGCTTTTAGTTTGCTCATGTATTTTCTCGTGCAATTCAGAATTGCGCCTTAGATATTTTGAGATCACATAATCTTCCAATTTTTCTTGTTTTTAGTATCATATCGCTTGTTAGGTTGATCGCTCGGATTGTATTGATGTGAACTTGAGGAAAACTACGAACTAATCATTTAATACTGTTCCAGATCAGAGGTGATCGAGACTGGACTGGCAGTTTCAAGGACACTGTCACTGGTCATCATCTCGGATCAAAGGTGAGGAATTAAATCATTTCTGTGGTGGTTTAATTTGTTTGTTGGTGATATGAAATGACTTTATTGTCAATCAATCTTCTTAATTCCTCTTGATCTGGCAGAAATGTGTCGTATATTCTTCATATATGGGTATTGTGTGAATATTCTCTGTTAGATGGGTTGGTGTATAAAACAGTTGTGTGATAGCAGACATAATATTGATAGAGATGTTGATATAAACCGTCATCTAATTCCAGGTAAAGTCGCACGCTGATCGTTCTAACCGGATGACGAGAGACGGCAACCGATGGTGATGGGTCGACGGCAATCAACAGGCTTGCCGTGATCAATTCAATATCCCGTGGGTGGATCAATAATCAACAATATCGCCTGGATATATCAAATCAAAACAACAGCAATCAACAACTCAACGAATATTCAATTCAACAAGCTCAACAATATTATTCAACAATATTCAACAAATATTACACCGTGGCGCAAAGAAGCGTCAGGTTAGTAGTTTCAAACTTGTACTTAGGGACACAGAATAAAATTCAGTCGTGGTCAGTGACCACTTTTTTAATCACTTCATTCTTTTTTCTTTTATTCATTTATGATTATTGTGAATAATTAATTATTGTGATTATTATGAGAACAATTAAGTATAGATGACAATACAGTGACAAATATTACAGTGTATTGTTCAATGTTATTATTGTCGATGATAAATTTGTGAAAGTATAAATGATGCTTCATATGTTTTAACTGGGGGGATTTTTTAGTAGTTTTTAATTGAACTGTTCATGTTATTTGCGTTACGTTACCATCATTGCTATGTATTATTGTTATTGTCACTGTATTGTCAAATGTTGCAAAGTTTAGGTCATTTAAAACAATTTGATATTAAAGGAAAAATATTGTGAACTCTGACTCAGATTATTACCTATTGAATTTAACTTTCTATTTATTCGTTAATGTTCTGAATTAACTGAATTGTACATTACATGTGATGTATATATTCATGTATATTGCCACAAATTATCATGAATGCTTTCATTATTTATTTATTTATTTATTCATTTTGCACATTCGTTGTTATTGTGAACATTGTAAACGTTTTTATACGGGATGTGGGTAGGGCGAAGGAGGGATGCGGCACGTAACGACCCGCTTAACTCCGGAGCCAGAGGTAGGGAATTGGACTGGCTATAGATATGGCCCATCCCACCTGATGGAAATTTTTTTCAGTTTGTGCACCCAACCATTACCCCCCCCCCTCCCCAATGTGAACTCCATTACGTGAATCTGTGTTGGACTCCAGCATAGATATGAGGCTAGCACAATTGCTGATGTGTATTGAGGTAGCTGTTCCAGCTTAACTTAATTTGATTAAACATAGTCACAACTTTGACTTGACATAGCTTCACTGAGACTGTATTATAAGCTGAATGAAACTTTGAAATAACTTGACTTGAAATTCATCACGTGTTGACTTGAGTTGGTGTAGCGACTTGACTCGAAATTCATTTGGGCTTCGACTTTGCTTAGTCAAGTGTTAGTTCAACATTACTGTGAGTCATATTAGCATGCGATTAACAGGAATACTTAGCTCTCCATGGACAACCTGACGCAGTATCCTAGTCATGTCATGGTTGAGAAAAAGCTCTCGAAATTGGTCTCTCCTTATATGTAGAGGTGTCACATCAGAGAATATGTAGTTTGTTGCGAGAAGAGTTGTGACTGGGGTTGATAATAGTTGCACTGGCATATGAAACAAGAAAACTATCCCTATAAAACTGAGTTTCATGAACGTAGGGTATGAATCGCCTCATGAAGTTAGCGGTAGGTCTGGAAAGTTCGCCTGGACCGCTCACCTGTAGAGTCGAGTTGCTGAATGGTAACTCGTCTTCCTCGTAGTGCTGTTTGATAACAGCTGGAATAAAGTTCCAATGTTATCAAACGTGTTATGAGGAGAAATCTCTCAGGTGTTTGTGGTTACTCGCCGAAGCTTATCTATTAGCTAGTGTCATGACGGCATTCATACACTTCTATGATGACATCCTTATCTCCCATGCCAGTGCAGCTATTGTCCATTATTAGCGCTAGTAAGGCACTTGATAAGTTTGAGAAATCAGTTCAAATGAGAGGAGAGATATTATAGGTTCTTAAGTTTTGTTTTGATAGCTTCACTGGCATATGAAAGGAAGAGAAATATCCCTATAAAACTGAGTTTCACGAACGTAGGGTATGAATCGCCTCATGAAGTTAGCGGTAGGTCTGGAAAGTTCGCCTGGACCGCTCACCTGTAGAGTCGAGTTGCTGAATGGTGACTCGTCTTCCTCGTAGTGCTGTTTGATAACAGCTGGAATAAAGTTCCAATGTTATCAAACGTGTTATGAGGAGAAATCTCTCAGGTGTTTGTGGTTACTCGCCGAAGCTTATCTATTAGCTAGTGTCATGACGGCATTCATACACTTCTATGATGACATCCTTATCTCCCATGCCAGTGCAGCTATTGTCCATTATTAGCGCTAGTAAGGCACTTGATAAGTTTGAGAAATCAGTTCAAATGAGAGGAGAGATATTATAGGTTCTTAAGTTTTGTTTTGATAGCTTCACTGGCATATGAAAGGAAGAGAAATATCCCTATAAAACTGAGTTTCACGAACGTAGGGTATGAATCGCCTCATGAAGTTAGCGGTAGGTCTGGAAAGTTCGCCTGGACCGCTCACCTGTAGAGTCGAGTTGCTGAATGGTGACTCGTCTTCCTCGTAGTGCTGTTTGATAACAGCTGGAATAAAGTTCCAATGTTATCAAACGTGTTATGAGGAGAAATCTCTCAGGTGTTTGTGGTTACTCGCCGAAGCTTATCTATTAGCTAGTGTCATGACGGCATTCATACACTTCTATGATGACATCCTTATCTCCCATGCCAGTGCAGCTATTGTCCATTATTAGCGCTAGTAAGGCACTTGATAAGTTTGAGAAATCAGTTCAAATGAGAGGAGAGATATTATAGGTTCTTAAGTTTTGTTTTGATAGCTTCACTGGCATATGAAAGGAAGAGAAATATCCCTATAAAACTGAGTTTCACGAACGTAGGGTATGAATCGCCTCATGAAGTTAGCGGTAGGTCTGGAAAGTTCGCCTGGACCGCTCACCTGTAGAGTCGAGTTGCTGAATGGTGACTCGTCTTCCTCGTAGTGCTGTTTGATAACAGCTGGAATAAAGTTCCAATGTTATCAAACGTGTTATGAGGAGAAATCTCTCAGGTGTTTGTGGTTACTCGCCGAAGCTTATCTATTAGCTAGTGTCATGACGGCATTCATACACTTCTATGATGACATCCTTATCTCCCATGCCAGTGCAGCTATTGTCCATCGTTAGCGCTAGTAAGGCACTTGATAAGTTTGAGAAATCCATTTAAATGGGATGTGAAGCATTGTGGGTTTTCCAGTTTGTTAACGAGGAAATGTTTGAATATCATGAAATTTTAAAGTCATCGCCTCTGTTCGTAATAGTGGACCACTTCTGAGAGCTTATATCCCGGGCCAGGGTTGAACTGGATGACTGCGGTTTGGGCTGCGCATAGAGGTTAGAACTTTCTCTTGACCGCTAACATAAGGTATTCTCAGGCTTGGAATGAGTTGATATGTGTGTCCTCAATAAGGTGTTTCTGAGACAGCATTTTTGGGGTTATATTGTGAAATTTTCTCATATTTCATAATTTGAGCACTCAGATGATAAGGTGAGGAATAATAATTTGATGATGTTAATTGTTGTTTATGACAACTTGTTTGATTGTCCCGTTGTCATGATTATTTCTTGTTTCTTGTGATGATTATTTCGTGTTTTCGTGCATTCATCACTTTGTTCATCCTGTCGTTGTTCATTACCGTGTTCTTTATGCTGTCGCACCAGGCACAATGAGGGGAAGTATTGCTAGGCATGATTTAGTGGCAATCCATGATTGAGACAGAATCGCAAAATGCGTAGAGCACCCTGCACAAATTATCCGGGTGCAATTGGACGTCACATGATAAGGACAGGCTCAAGTTTGAAGCTCTTGCCTGGACGTAAGCTCATAACTTTGCTGAGATTTGGATAAATTTGAAAATGTGAATGGTGCGTGGCGCGACAGCTGTATTAAATGTTTTTCCACGTGTTACCACACGTTACACCGAAATCGCCTGAAAGGATCAACGAGTCGTCAGGATCTGTCGAGTTTAGGATTGTTATGGCAGCAACTGTTGCAGTTTTGTGACGATAGGTTTGAGTGGATTCAAGTACAGTGTAGGTTCTAGAATTGTTTACATCGCAGTTGGAGACTAAGAACTTGAAATTCAAAGGCTTCTTGAAGTAATGAGGTGAGAAGGCATTCAGAAAGTTTACTAATGCAAAACGGTGTTAGTGATTCAGCAAAATGTAACTGAAATGAGTAATCATGAATTGAGGAACATCTCATGGGAAGATCGCACACATAACATAAGCATAGTGAGACAGTTGTCGAGCAATGAATTAGCTTCTTCCGAAGAGCATGATGATATGACAAAAGAACAAGAATTCTCGAATAAGGTGATAGATCCCTTCGGAAGGAGACGGAGTTTATGAAAGACATTTAATCATTTAGCATAGGATAGGAATTGCAAAGCAAGTAGGGCATTCGTGGTATGGCGTGTAATGCATGTTAGCGTAAATCCTACGATGAGGTCAGTAGGTTATAATGAGCGTCACTGTTTGAGATTTAGTAATATGCACAGAAAAGGTTGCTGTCTGTGACTTATGTTCAATTTTTTTCTTCTGTGGAGAGCATACAACTTCGGAAAAACCCTCTACATTTCCCTCCGGCAGCCGTGAGTCATGCTTCGTATCGAAATCTTCAATAGTATTCAGTCAGCGCTTCTGAATGTTCGTGCATGCTCTTCTTTCCTACTATCTGAGTGAGGATATTCGTGAATAACCACGCAAGGACCGTGGCAACTGTAATGGTAAATGTACATGCATGCTCCTATTTCCAACTGTAATGCTCAAGCCGAACGTCATTTCATTCACTTCTCTAGTAGAAGCTTTTGAAATCTCAGGTCACTCCACCCAGCAGCCAGTAGAAACACATAATTTCTCGACAATGCGGATTTCGAAATCATAATAGATATGTATGGTCAGGGTTTTGTGAAGTTTTTAATGAGATGATTTTTGCGATAAGATAGGTACCAATCGGTTCCGCTTGACGAGTGTACAAAGAAAAGTATAGAATTACGGCTGCGTGAGATAAGTGAGGTCAGAAAAACCCTCCAAAAGAACAGTGGAACACAATGTTGTAATCGTTTCGTTTTTTTGGTTTTTTCTGAGAAATTGGACGGAAGAATTCGCTATGATGGTGCTTAGAAATCGGGTAGTGACACATTTTGCGATCAGAACACAAGAATGGCAACAACTAGTGAGTTTATTCATATTTCACTGTGTACGGTGCCTCATTCCAACTCGATTGATGCCAAATTTGTGATACTCTAAAAAATATATCCATTGGCCGAAAATTCTGAAATGACGATTTTCGCGGTTTTTAAGTTTCTGTTGGTGGATCGGAGTTCTCCTTGTGATATTGTTGTTCAGACAGCCAAAGCCATTTTAAAACCGTTCTGAGCGTCTCAAATTGTTTATCCTAAGCTGAGATATGATATGTCGAAATATGCGGATTTTGAGATAGTAAAGGGTTATTAGGTAAGGATTTTTGTGAGATGTTTAGCGGAGAAGTTTTTTGCTCTTTTTTCGATAATTTTGATATTTTATTTCCATGTAACACCACACAAGTTATTACTATTCATCTTTATTTATTAAAAATCTTTCATAATACTCATTTACATCATTACTGTCTACAACATTACTTTCATAATATATTGTAACATTTTTTCAAATGCATAATAACCATCACGAATTATTTCAAATTAAATATACACGATTTAAACCCACAACAATAAAAAATACCAATGAGCATTGCATGAAAACATGATAGTATTATGAAAAATCTGTAAACAAAAGCAAATATCACTAAAAATAAAACAAAAGGTAATGGAACATAATGATACTTCATAATGAATGTAAGTCGAAGTAATTACAATTTGATTCAATTAAAAGAAAGAAATAAAGAAAGATTAAATTATACTAATCGAGAGATCTGCGATTACCTTCTGTGCTTGTAGAGAATTCAATTCTCTTTCCAATGGACTACTTGGCATTGACCGATCAAATTTCTGTTCCAGCACTTTTTCCATTTCAATTGCTTGCAAAGGCATTATTTTTGCTACTGAGGGTTCATTTTAAGTTACAATCTCGAAAACTAAACAATGAATTTTCCTGAAACCTTCTGTGCTTGTAGAGAATTCAATTCTCTTTCCAATGGATTACTTGGCATTGACCGATCAAATTTCTGTTCCAGCACTTTTTCCATTTCAATCGCTTGCAAAGGCATTATTTCTCCTCATGAAGGTTCTTTTTAAGTTACAATTTCGAAAACTAAATGATGAATTTTCCTGAAACCTTCTGTGCTTGTAGAGAATTCAATTCTCTTTCCAATGGACTACTTGGCATTGATCGATCAAATCTCTGTTTCGACACTTTTTCCACTTCAATTGATCACATCACGCGAAGGTTATGCTACGACGATTTCTCGTTATTAGGTTTCACGGCTACATTCATTCCGTTGGTTTTGTGCGCTTTTACGAAGCGTTTTCCTCTCCTTCTCTCAGCTTTGAACATTCGGGCCCGCGCGCGTACGAAAGTGCAATTTGGCTTCTTTTACCCCAACCCAAGCAATCACCAAAAAATTTCTGAAAATCAATGACGATTAGTCCGTAACCTTCGCAAATCACCTGTTACAGCTCAATTATGCATTCTTACTCGATGACAGTACACCACATTCAAACTGCTGATTCTATGCAACCGTATCATTTTCGTGTAATATTCTTTTAAAGCACTTTTCCATTACACATCGCAAATAATTCATGCATTGTTCTAGTTAGCCTTATATGCTAACGCAACGTCACGAAATCGTATTGTTCGTTTTAGGACCATACAGCTGGCTTTTTAAAAAGTTCCATCGTGGCATCTAGTATGTGCGTATATTAATGATAATTATTGATAAAGTTTGATTTTCTCACATTTCAACTTTGAGTTTGCACAAAAATGCTGTATATGTTGAGAAGAGTTTTGTATTTTTAAGCAAATTTCGATTGTTTTTGAGCATTGATAAGTTGAACTATTTGGGGCTTACTCAATGCCATGGCTGATCTGTCTGTTTTGATATGATCACTACGATAAGTTTGAATCGACAGTTGAGGTGAAGAAAAATTGAGTAATGAATGTGAAGGTGCAAGTTTAATGGAGAGCTTTGGTTATTAATCAGTGTTAATACTGTATTGTTGTGATCAACTTTAATTTCACATTGCACGTTTGCTTTCAGTATTGCTGTTATGATGATTAGGAATTAGCTAATGTTTGTTTGGTCGTTTCAGGATAAAACAATATTGGGTAAGTGAAGGAAAGATGTCATCAGGTCTATTCAGGGCCCTGAGGTTGTCGTACGACAAGCAGGAAATGGCCCTCAAAATTGTTATTCTCTCACTTGCAGGAGTTGTTGCTTTTTCGAGGTATTCATCTTGATTGTTTCTTTGATCTGTTTTTGTAGTTTCAACGGTGAACAATTTGCGATTCTTATAATGTCTTTCTGAATTGAAATTATTGCAATTATTTGATTTTAAATTATTTGAAATTACTTCTGAAACTATTCCTGAGAAACTGAATTGAAATAATTTCTGAATTTGAATATATCTTGATTTTATGCAGATACTAAGTTTTATTATTTTTGTTTTTTAACCCTCTTTGGCCAATGCTTTTCTAGCGACAAATACCTTATAGTTAGTAATGCTAATTTCTTTTACTAAAAGTATTTATGCTGATGCATTTTATTATTTCAAAACGCATTATTAAGGAACATGAATTTCCCTATCAGTTAAGCAAATCAATTATTTTCATCTTGTGAATGTTTATGCGAAATTTCAGCCGACTCTTTTCGGTGTTGAGATTCGAATCGGTGATTCACGAGGTTCGTGGTTATGATTATTGTTTAATGAAAATGTTCATAATCTCAAATTTATGTTCAGTGAAAGAATGGAATGCGAAGAAGTCGATTTCATTGTCACACTCGAATATTTTTTTAAACTTCTGATGGAACAGATTAAAATTGAAAAGATCGAAAATAACGATCTGTGTTATCACACTTGAAAGTAATTATCAGAACTGATTTTAATCATTGAAATTGATTTGTTGAATTCAGTTTGATCCGTATTTCAATTATCGAACCACACGATTTCTAACAGAGCAAGGTTATTACAATTTCCATAATTGGTTTGACGATCGTGCTTGGTATCCACTTGGACGAATCATAGGAGGAACTATATATCCAGGTTTCTTGGAATTTTATATAGTTTTCAATTTTTGAAATTTAATTGAACAGAATCGTCGAATTGCTACTTGAAAATTTCGAAAAGTTTTTTTTGATTCGTGAAGTTGGGAACGCAAAGTGATATTAAAGGAAATTTTTATCAGCAATATGCTTTGAACAAGTGAAGTTTGGTCTCATTCTCATTTAACGCACAATTCCAATCGACGCAATGATCGTTGTGATTTTTTGTTCAGTAATGTAACAATATAAAATGCTCGATGCCAAAATTAACAGCACAGTGTGTTGATTATGAATCCATAAACATACCAAGAGTTATGACTGTTAACAATAACGTTAAGATGTCTTGTTAGTGTGACAACTAATGAACAGAACACGATATGTTTGAAAGGAATGAGTACTGAGTTGAAAGGAAGCGAATGAATGAATGATTTGAAGGCTTAATGGTGACGAGCGCATTAATATATCGTGTTTTGCACCTACTCAATTTCACGTTGCATATTCGCGAAGTGTGCGTATTTCTGGCACCATTGTTCAGTTCGTTCACAGTCATCGTTACTTATCTGCTCACGAAGGAACTTAAGGTCAAGACTGTTCAGCTACACTTTTTATTCACATTTCACAGCGGTGATTGTTTTTGTTATGCCGTTATTACAATTATTGTGATGGTGGTTATCTTTTGCGGACATTCTCTTTGCCGTTATTGTTAAGATGGCTTTAAAAAGGGAACATAGAAATGTTTTAGAGTGACGGTGCGGGTCTAATAGCGGCAGCACTGATAGCAATAGTACCTGGATATATATCTCGATCAGTTGCCGGTTCATATGATAATGAAGGAATTGCCATCTTCTGTATGTTATTGACATATTTTTTGTGGATTAAGGTTCATTTTAAATCTTATTTCATTTTGATTTTTTTTATTTGTTTGAAGAAATTTATTATGATCTTCAAAAATATTCGGATAATTCATTGAGCACATATTTTCGACGGTTATTTGTTCATTAAAATTTTGACTGGTTTTGTCCTTTTGAATATCAAGCGAAAATTGTTGCTGAAGGTTACCGAATTAAGTTTATTTTCGTACGAAAGATATTCACTTCGAAGTGACATTTTTGCTGTTTCGTAAATTTAATTCAGTGAAAATGACAAAAACTAAGGGGAATGTCTTTGAAGGCGGTCAAAACTGGTGTATTGTATTGGGCGATAGTGTGTTCTCTAGCCTATTTCTACATGGTTTCATCGTGGGGTGGATATGTATTTCTTATCAATCTTATACCTTTGCACGTTTTGGTGCTGATTTGTACCGGTCGTTTTTCACATAAAATCTACATTGCATATTCAACTGTAATATTTTATTCATTCGATCATTTATTATTCGTTTTTTCTTCTTTAAATTAGCACTGTTTTAAATTCCGATTATTTTCGAAGTATTGAGTGGTGAAACGAAATCAATTTGGATGATTTTGCAGTAGTGCTTAGTGGCAGTTTTTCGAGGATCTCGTAAATATTTCGAGAGTGAAATTGAAATCACATATTGGACGATTGTATTATGTTTGAAAATTAGGCTTTAAGAATACAACTAAAGAGAGTTTTGATTGAACAGGTTTACGTGATTGGTACGATACTTTCGATGCAAATTCCATTCGTCGGTTTCCAACCCGTGCAAACATCTGAGCATATGGCTGTATGTTTTCCTGTTTTCCTTATTCACAAAATACGTTTAGTTTGCATTTGTTATGTAAATGCGATATGACAATAAATTTGCGATATGTAAATGCGACAATAAATTTTTGCAGAAAATAATTGACGATCAGAAAAATTACCAACTTGGCAATAATTCTAGTCCGGCAATACTTTAGCTATCAATTTGAATCTTTTTTTTCGTCCTTCAACTTGCTGTCAAACGTTTATCAAATATTTTTGATGAAAAGAATAATAATGAAAAGATAAATGCTTCGATATCCGAAACAAGAGTATTATTTCTGAATTTATTTACTAATTTTTCGATTATTTTGAAGGCGTTCGGCGTATTTGGATTGTGTCAGTTGGTTGCGTTTGCGAATTGGTTACGTTCGAAAATGAGTGAAAACAATTTCCAAATTTTATTCCGATCAGTTTTAGTTGCAATTGCATCCGTTTTTGCTATGGCTCTCGGCGCGGCAACATTCCTCGGAAGTACGTATCGACGGATTCGTTCTTGTTCGTTATAAACTTTCATTTGTGATTTTGAATCAATAAACATCAAGTTTACAGAAATTGCACCATGGACTGGTCGTTTCTATTCGTTATTGGACCCATCTTATGCGAAGAATAATATTCCAATTATTGCCTCTGTCTCTGAGCATCAACCAACTGCATGGAGCTCGTTTTATTTTGATTTACAATTCCTCGTCTTCACATTCCCCAGTTTGTTTTCACCATTGTTATTATTTTTCGCTGGAAATGCGATACTTCTAATTTCATTTTCATCATTTGAGCTCTTCAAAAAATTTTTTCATAATATCAGTCTTTTCTGAATGGTGTAATGCGTTTAGCTGTCTTTTTTCTTCATCGGAAGTGTCCACAAAATCGAGTTTATTGAGTGTCATTTTTGGTCAAAAATTTCCACGCTTTCAATTGTTTGCTGATCATTGCGACGGATATAATGTTTAAATTATGTTCATTCATTGTTCATTAATCATTCTGATTGCAGCTGGTTTATATTTCTGTTTCAAAGAGCTGAATGACCACAATATTTTCATCATCCTTTACGGCTTGACAAGCATCTATTTTGCTGTAAGTTTTGTTTCATTTATTGACCAGCATTAATTCTATTTCATGACTGTGTCACGTATTTTTATCAGTTAGTTGAACACAGCTATTTATAATGACAGTTCATTATGGTCGTTGTTTTGGAACAGTGAATAAAAAAGATGGGTGGAAGTGAACACTGCTGATGATAATAAGAAAAGAATGTAACAGGGAGTGATGGTTCGATTGATGTTGGTCTTAGCGCCAGTAATGTGCATACTGAGTGGAATTGCTGTATCGTCGTTACTTCAAACATATATGAAGAACCTTGACTCGGTGAGTATTCATTTAGCATCTGCTAAGCACGACAAGAAGGACAAAGACCGCAATTATCCATACAAAAACGAAGTTAGTTCCACATAATATTATTTTGTTTTGAATAAATATTGTTCAGATGCTCATCATAACAGTTGCTTTCCTTCCGTACTTTTCATATTTCACGAATTACCATTTCGATATCGTTCAGTTCATTCAAGTTCAGTTGTTGTTCGTCGTTGTTGTGAATTCTTTAACTGACTTCATCTGAAATTTTTGTGTGTAATTGAAAAAAGATGAACATAATGCGTGAAAAGATTCATTCAACCATTTTGTATAAAGCAACATGTAAATATTCACTGAATATTGTAGTAGGAGTATTTGCCCGATATTTATTGATAACTTCAGTTGACCTGGTAATGATGTTATTGGTAGTATTAACAATAAAATTGGGGATAGTTCAGGTGGCACAAGGAGTGATTGGAGTATTGGCATTATTCATGTTCACTTACGTTTACCATTGCACCTATGTAACATCAGAAGCATACAGCAGTCCATCAATTGTTCTGTCGGCACATTCCGGTGATGGAGGAAATATTATCTTCGACGATTTTAGAGAAGCTTACTATTGGCTGAGACAGAATACACATCAGGTTATGAGTTATGCATGTTGTGTTGTATGCATTGAATGCGGTTGTTTGTAAAAATGAAGCGATTTGAGCGAGTGATTTATCGATGTGAATTTGAAGGATGCGAAAGTGATGTCGTGGTGGGATTATGGCTATCAAATAACAGCGATGGCGAATAGAACTGTTATCGTTGATAACAATACCTGGAATAACACACACATTTCACGTGTTGGACAGGTTCGTCTGTTATTCCCATCTCATCTCTCGTTCTCTTGAACATACGAATGGCTCGGTGAATGAAATTTTAATGTTAAACTGAAATTTCTTGAACTGTTCCAATTTGTGTTTTGTTGATGATTATTGTATGACGATATTTGTTAATTCATCATTCCTGAGTGACCTCAAAATAAGTTAATTCGTTCATTTATTTCTGAGGAAGTTGGAAATAGTCATTCGATACATATTTAGTAGATTTCATTTGAAGTTGTGTATCAACGAATAGAATATTACATTACATACATCCAGCAACCCTTGAAATGGAATATGATGATAACAGACCGAAGTTCGGTCGGTGAAATCCGTTGAAATTCTATCGACTTCCGAAATTCGGATTACTATCGAAGATTTTTGAAGGTCGGTCAGAAGACCGAATTTTGAATCCTCAAAAAGTCGGTTTGATCGGATTCTAATCGAAAATTTTTAATTTCTGTCGATATACCGAATTTCGGAATGTTAAAAAGTCGATTCGGTCGGAAACCAATCGTGCCCAGATTTCATTGGGTTAAGGTAACACATAAAGTGCTGACATCTTGAAGGCGATGTCTTCGAAAGAAGAAGACGCATACGAAATAATACGTGAATTGGATGTTGATTACGTTCTCGTTATATTCGGTGGGGTTACTGGGTATTCGTCTGATGGTTCGTTGATTCATTTGTTTTGTTGCCAATCGATCACTTCTGATATGTCACACTCTCTCGAAATGCTGTCAAGATCAGTTTCGTTGAATATCGAGTCGATTTATCGCTTAAGTAATTATGTCTAGTAGTGTTCCTGTGACTAATAGTGCTAATATTTAATCGTGATTGATTGCAGACATAAACAAATTTTTGTGGATGGTGAGAATTGGGGGTTCGACTGCAGAAGGATCGCACATAAAAGAGAGTGACTATTTTACGAAATCGGGTGAATTTAGAGTGGATCGTGAGGGTTCATCAACAATGCTTAATTGCTTGATGTATAAATTGAGTTATTATCGATTTGGAGGACTGTACACGCAACAGGTTACATTTACCATATTGCGTATTGCTAATTTGATATCAACTAAATGAATCGTTACTAACTGTAAAATCGAACACTCATATCTTATTGCTAAATGTTTTTAATTTTATCCAATTTCATGTTCAGTTTGCCATGTTTAGCAGTACCATATTAATTCGTCGATTTATCGTCGTATTTGAAAGTTTCTTTTTGAAAAATACTCATAATGAATTCATTCGGCTTCAAAGCAGTGGTGAAAGAATACTCAAAATTCATTGATTCTCGTATGCCTACTTTTCTTCGTTTGTATGGTAAACAGTCATCTCTGACCTGTATCAGAAAATTGATTGGGTGAATTGAAAATTTACTATCAAAATTTTGTTGGGTATCAGACAAGCTGATTCGTCTTAGTTAAGAAGGCATCTTGAAAGCATTCTTGAAGAATCACAAGAAGCATATTCTACAACTTCTGTCAGAATCAATGTATTGGCTCCTATGATCCCTTCCGGCATCCTCAGATTCCATCTGGAGGGAACTTCGTCCCTATGAGGACCACTAGAGTAAAGGACCAACCATTTGAACTCATCTACCAGTTTTTCACGTTTGTATTAAAATACAATGAAATGAATGAATATTTGAAGGGGCGTCCAACTGGCTTCGATCGTGTGCGTCAATCGGAGATCGGTAATAAGGACTTTGCACTTGATTACTTGGATGAGGCATTCACCAGTGAGCATTGGATTGTACGTATCTACAAAGTACGTTGCTCTCATTCCATTTCTTACTTTTGAATTGTCTCGCTCAAACTGAGTTTTGAATGTTCATTTTCTGATCCTCTTTTTCGTCGTTTTATTCTTGTCACACCTTTTTTTGTTGTACATTAGTTTATAACAGTTTTTTAAATGGTACAGTCTTTTCTAACAGCTTGTTTGTATCATTTTCATGTATCATCAGTGTAGCATTATACTGGTTGTTATTGAGTTTTTGAGATACGTTCTGTAATAGTACTGTCATCGTTTACTGATTCTATGCCTTTCATCAATTACTGTTCGTAAACAAATCAAGTTTTTCAGGTGAAACCACAAGATAATCGTGGACATAAATGAAGAGGCGAACGATGTTGTTCACTACTTGTTTTACCTCATTCATTCGCAGTGTCGAATTTTGAGATCATTTTGATTGAGTGTGATTATTTTGAGGATATTTTTTGAAATTTAAATTTTGATTAGCAATATTGTTATTGTTTTTCTGGATAATTACACTGAGCAATTAATTTATTTGTCACAAAGCACATATCAAGCTTGTACGATTATTGCAATGAAATTCGTTGTGTACTTAAATAATTATATTGTTGGGAAGAGCAGTGCAAAGCATATTTATTTGAGAGTGTTGTCCATTTTTATTATTGTTAAATTAAGAGGAATTATTATTGTTAACACTGATAGCGTTTCCTGAATTGTTCAGTAGTCGTTATAACAAAGTCAGTGATGTTGTTTTCCATATTGTTGTTTTGTTTTTTGAAACATTTATTAATTATCGGTTAATAAATTTTAATTCATTTCTGTTTTGGAATACATTTCAAATATCTTACATATTTGTTAACATTTCAAATATCTTACATATCTGTTATGGCTGATTTGTGCTTTGCGTTAAGAATGTTTGAAATTGATCTTTGCGCATTTGCTCAAGTGTGAATTCAAATATGGACCCAGAACGTTGATATGCTTTCATTCTTTCTTCATCATTGAACTTCAATTTCTTCCTAAACATCGCACTTTAGGAAGAAAGTATTCGGTTAAGTAAGTGACAGCATAGCTAGTATTTGGCAGAGTTCGTGTACAGTTATATTTGATGATAGTATGTTACGTTTACTGTAAAGTGAAAGATGTGGTTATTATCACAAATTAAAGGTTCATTACTAAAAAAACATGTAAAAGGTGGTGAGGAGTAATATGAACACCTTGACATCGTTGTTGAGGTTATTAGACTCTACCCTTCCTTTTGGGCAGCTGCACTCCATAGATGTGGAGCAGTGCTCGAACATTGGGATCGACAAACTACGACCCACTGGCTGCACTCCACCTTAGGGGTGATCCGTTTGGACGGCGGTTTTTTCGGAAATCTGTGGGATTCAGCCTGCAAACTGATTTCATTGGTCTCACAGTGGTCTTGGCTGGTCTGCAGAGCATTTCAAAGGATGTTTGGTTCCATGTAACGGAAAGAAGTACTTTCCTATTCACTTCATTTTACGCTTTTTTCTTCGTAAAGTTGTGTAAAATGTTGTGTAAAATGCGATTTTGAGACTGATAAAAATAACAAATGAGCATCATCAAATTAAATCCCTGCTCGTACTGAACAGTTTTTGCCACTGAATTAATCAACTTCTCCCTGTCCGTTTTTTTCGACTGTTCGTCTTTTGACAATGGATTTCATCTCTAACTATAAGTTACCACAATCTCAACTGAAAATTCCAATCTTTTCCCCAGAAATATTTTCTAACAAAAAGTTTGGAGTTTCAATTTCTTCTCATAACATTTTGTCCGACAATGTTTAATAATTTCAAATTTTTCGTTTCCTTTCCGAAATTTCCAAATCATGCGTTCAACACAATTAGATATCTGTTGACAAGGACATCTGCTATCGAATATCTGCTTGTATTTTATAGGGAATACTATGATTCGCTGTTTGATTATTGACCCATTGATAAAGTATTGTATCAATGGTACAGCTGAAACAAAAGCTCACGAAAACCGATAATAATGAGAAAGAACTCTTGTTTTGATACAGGGTTGGTTGGGTTTTACAAATTGATCGTTTCGTGTCGGTGTCCGAAACAGTGTGAGTTTCTTCTCTGCTTCGTTCGAAAAGAAGACTGATAATTTGTGCTCACCTCGTTCCAAAATCCATCCAGAAATGCACATTTCTGACGTTTAAAAGCTAATGGCACAGCGATTTTCAAATCACAGCAGGAACATGGAACGTGCACAGTTCCAAAATTATAAAAATTTGGTACCTTTCGCATCAAATCGATAGTTCAAATGCAAAGCAACGACGAGACTATAATTCGGCTGAAAAAGTGTGCGGACCCGTGCTTGAGTATTAGCTGAGCACAGATCAGATACATAGAGATGGTAACCGACCGAGGTTCGCTCAGAACTTCAACATTCGGATTCCGAAGCTCGGTCGAAATGCCGAAAGTCGGGACCTCAATGTGTCAATTCAGTCAGATTCTGAGTGAACTGAAATTTCGTTCCAATGCCATCGGTACTTGAGATCTGCGGTATAATGCGAGAAAATCATGAGCATTCGAAAGATTATGCCTAATGGTTTGTTGAGATCACATTATTCGATCACTTATCCATGTCATTCAGTCAGTGAATACGGTATTGTCTTAACTGCTACTCAAAAAACTAATTATGAGTTCACATCTCCCATTAATATATCAAGGAATGAAGTTCGAAACGTTTCAAACGAATAAACACAAATCACAGCAGAGGCATGGAACAACTGATACAAGCACTGCTCTTATGTTTCTTCAAAACCGAAACACAAAACATAATCAAAAAAATAACCGATGGATACAAATAATACGTACTTCTTACTTTTGTACCGCAACATATAATTTTTCTCCAATAAAAGTATCCATAGAACGGAGAGATCATTTATTGAGTGCCTTTAACTGGCTATATTTTGGAGCAGTAAATTTATCTTCTTCAAATATATGATTTTTGAAATTTGTTTTATCTCGAAATTTTGCTGAGAATTTGATTATTCGTATAAAAATAGCGAATAAATTTCTTGAATTTACTCAAAAAATGCTCCAAATCAAAAGGCAAACACATTCGATAAGCGAAGCACTTATGAAAAAAACGGAGCTCTCGACGTATGATCGAATCAATACGATGTGAAAAATGAACTGCGCTCATCAGAACATCGAAGAAAAACAGCTGGCAATAACAGCAAGAGACGATTCGCTCTAGATAGAATGAAGTAATTTTCCGAATACAAAACTAAACATTAAAAATACAACATGAGTATGCATAAATATACAAATTTATACATATATTTACATTCACAGTCAGAATCCGCCGAAGTAAAAACACTCACACGAAAATATTTCCATCAGTATTAATCCGAACTCGTCGATGGCTCATTTGCAAATTTAGTGCACAATTTAAAAGATATTTGTTCGAGATGAAGGACAATTGGGTGAATGAAAGAATACGTTTCAGATTGACTCGACAGACTAGAATTCAATTTGGAGCTTTGTATTATGATATAATCATTTCCATACAAATATATTGATGAAGCAAAGTGAATTGGTTCATTGCAAATAGTGCGAATGTGCGTTATGCATCTATTGCCCATTCATTCTCGGCCAGAAAATGATCAATAACCTAAAAGAAGAGAGTCATTATTGAAGTTATAAAAAGTTTAAAATTACTCCATTATGATATCTGACAAAAACACACCATTGTGAATGGATTGAGCAGTTTTTCTCAACAGCTTCTCAAAATAGAAGTTATTGAACATGAGATCGGGGGAAGATTCCTTGAAGGCATAACCTTGTGAAAGAACTAAAAGTGTATCTTTCAGATTTAGGATAAATTTAAAAGAAAACAGCAAAAGCATAAATTGTCATAATTTTTCCGATCAGCATTTCAGTTATGCAGTAATTAGTAAATGTTTGAATAATAAATGAGACAAATGAACCTCTTTCATGGCTAAATTCGGTATCAACTGGTCGGAAGTGAGTGGTGCCCTGGTGACCGGATCAAAATGACCCACTTTTTGCAAGTGTTCCTTTATATCACTACGATCATATGTTATACCACTAGGCGTTATGACCGGATCCTTTAACATCTCGAAACTTATCTTACCACATAAATAATCTGGTACTTCACGTTTGCGTCTTCTTTCATCTACCTTCAATTTTATTCATCTGTAAATATTATTCATTGCATACAAATTATACTTGTTAATAACATATCCTTTTTTCTCCACTTGAAATCGTTAAACAACAAACCTGAGCAAACAGTTCGTTCAGTTTCTTTTTATTAACTAAATTCTCCATTCTTAATGCTTCTTCTTCTTCATTTTCTGCGTCCTTTGCCTTCTCCTCCTCTTCATTCAGTTCAATATCTTCATCATTCGCTCCCTGCTCCTCTTGATTTTCTATATTCTCTGAGCAGTCCATGTCATTTTCCTTCTTTTTTGCTGCCTCCTTAATTTTGAGTTCTTGTAATTTGCGTTGCAAATCTTCATCCATCAAACGATTCAAATAAGTTTGCAATTCTATTTCCTGTTTAATCCTGCAATAAGATAACATAAATCCGAAGAGGTCAGCGCTTCTTAGAGTTTAACAACTCGGCTCGGAGGGCACCTTCGATATGCGAACATAAGTGTTGCGAACAAAACTGGCTCATCTATCTGTTTCTGTCGAAAAGAATCACACACGGCAGCACCGCATATGGCTTCAAAAGCAGTTGTATTGCCATGTAATCTACTTGCAAATCAACAAGAACACCATACACTTAGCCTACAAACTGATGCACTTCACTAAAGGCGTAATCGAACCTCGCCATCTTATATGAAGTCTATGGGATATTAGAGTTGAAATGATACTTAATGAATGAGTGTGTTATAACGATATTGAAAATAACCTTTTCTCTTCATCTTTACGGAATATTTCACGTTTGGCCAACCTCAACTGTGCAGTAATTTCATCACCAAAATTAAGTTTCTGACACATTGCTAAATCATTTGCGCGTGTCAACACTTTGATTGCCTCTTCATATTGTCCTAATTGGATACAACTTCGACCAAGAAAAAAATTGGCCTGGAAAGAGTACTTTGATTTAAAGAACAACGTTACAACTTCAAAAAATTACTTGACGCTATTTGAAATAAAAATGGTATAAAATAGATTTCAGAGCAATATCAAGCAACAACAATGATGACATTAGTAATATCATACCATACTGCTAATAAAACGACGACAATAGAAAATAGATGGTAACAAAGAAATCAATTGATCGAAGAACAAACCTTAACATTTTTCCGATCAAGTTCCAATGCTTTACGACAATCATTCGCCGCACGTTCCCATTGCATTAACTGCATATAACATAAAGCCCGATTTGTGAAATATGCCGGTATCACTGGATTATGAACGATTGCACTGAAATTCAAGTATTCGCTCGTGTAATCAACATTATTATTCAAAATGTCTAGCAATCAACTGACAAGCAATTTAATTATTTCGTGATGCGAATTCATTTCATCAATTAGTCAAATACTCTTCTTGAAAGATTTGTTGAAAGAACATGTTTCCATCGATTCATCATATTTTGAATACGGGAATCGTAATGAATTGATTACAATTCAACGCTTTTGACAAATATGTTGTTTACTTCTTAGCGACAGTAACTGATCAGTGATACGCGCCAAAACCGCAACAAAGTTTTAAATATTCGTAAATAGTCACAAGTGATTTTATTCGCACACATTTTTGAAGGAAATGAAAATATATACGAAGAGTGACTTTTCATGAAATGGAACAATGTGAAGAATAGTATAAAATGATTACCGATTGTATGCGTTAATGGCCTCTTCATATCGACGCTGCTGAAAAAATTTATTCCCAGATTCTTTGAAATCATTTGCTACTTGTGTTGACATTACAACTGAAATTAGGGCAATAATTAATGCTGACTGTGAGTTCAACATGATGAGGTCCCTGTCTAACGTAACGAGTAGAACGAAATTCCGCTACGAGAAACTTTTTGATAAAGCTTTTCAGGCATTCGTAATTATTTAGTTAAATGCTTTCAGGGTCGGTTTAAAATAAACGAGAGGTCATCACTGGACAATGCTGATGTTTTATGTTTCATATAATCCATGAAAATAACACAGAAAATCACTCGATCATTCTTACGATTTTCGTTTAGGGCATAATTAGCCTTTTCGACTAGGCAAGACAAAGAGTTTTTTAATGGGGCAAAAGAGGACTTTCGAAGGAATTCACTCTGTTCCCTCTCAAGGCTGGATGTAAAACTGCATTATAACTGATTACCTTTATGATGACGTCGAAAATGCGGAGCCGTGATGACGCCTGTTGTAGTGTTGAATGACTTCTTACCAATCTGAAAATAATCGAAACTATGAACAAAGCATTCATTAATCAACCAAACTGCAAATGCAATTCGAAGAACGAAATTCAAATTTCAGAATGGATGCTTACGAGTGATTATAAATGAATATTTTCGACAATATTAAAGTTGAATGCAATTCTTGATATAATAATCATTGAAGATCGGTGCAACGTAATAAAGTGAAACGATTATGATGCTCGTTATTAATAATACTGCAAAACTGATCGCATGACGATACATTATGCATTATTGAAATGTTTGCATTTATCATTGCGAATTGATCATAGACCGTTTCCGGAATGTCAAATCTACTCAAACTGAAGTATTCACGATCACGATGAGCACCACATCGGTTCCGATGATCAGTAAACAATATAACACCTTTCACTCGATCGCTCTTAACGTTTAAACGCTTCAAATTAAACTTTTTATCATGAAAATTTTCCGACACACGGAATATTTGGCAACAGCACTGAAACTACGGAAAGGAGGAAATAACCATTATTGGCACAGCGTCCTAACAGTTTTCGCAATCTAAATCATAAGACGCAACACTTGCAATACCGTAGTAAGACGATGAGCACGTAGAGTGCAAGAAACGCTTATAGGAGGTTGATATCGGCTGGATGGTTTCAACATTGGTGCGTATGATCCTGTGCGAGTTGGATATGTCAGAATTGAAGTTTTTTGTAGATGGGATGAATGTTTGCATATTCTGTGCTTATCAGCTGAATTTAGGTGATACGTGCTACTGTCACCGTTTTTGCGCATGTGTTTTCATTGTGAAATTGCGTATGAAGTGATTCTGATGGTTGTATACTTATAACATGTTTATTTTATTTGCTGTCTTTGAATTTGCTTGGAGTCATGTAAATTCCTTCAGATGTATTGATTATAGAGGCTCATGTGGTGTTTACGTCACTTTAACATTAATTTTACCACTTCTTCCTGTCAGGCGTTGCTTAATGAGCGTAATTAAGCACAGAGATCATTTCTTTTGAGGCGAGTTCTCTGCAAACACATTTCGAGCATCATGGTTATTTATGAAAATCTCAGAGATGCTTCCATAAATTCAACGAATTCACTGCTGTGAAAACCATAAACATGCTGGTTAAAATCAGAATGTCCACGAACATCTTTTCAATGGTTTTCATCGTAATCGGAGCAGAAAAGGGAAACAATCCAGTACTCGCGTTGCCGAATTTAACAATCAGACAACTCTGCTGTACAAGGAACTCTCCCAAAAACCACTCTGCCTGTGCAAAATTCGGTTGCGAGGAATATAAATTGTTTTCTTAGCGGCTTGATTGCATAGATCCAGCGTTTCCACAATGCACTTGCTCTAGTGTCCCTAGTTCGACTCGCGAAAGCTTACCTCGGCCCGGGCCAGGCAGTTCGGCATTTCTTCGAAAAATCGTATTTCAGATATTATAAACTTGTGAATTGAAGTAAAACCAGGAGCGAAAAGATGACTGAATCAAGACAAACGCAGTATAAAAATGTTGGAAAGGATAGTGACACGTTAAGAAAGAATCGTGTTGAGAATATTGTTTCAATTCGGAAAGACAAACGTGATGAAACGCTTTCGAAACGACGCAACATTCCAACCGAGTAATCAGATCATTTCATATCATTATTTATTTTATTCTGACTAAAGGAACATGTAATGGAAGTCGCGCTAAAAATAATGGTGAACTAAAAATTTGAGGTCACTGGAATCGGATGATGCATCAACAAGCGCTGGTGGAACGATGGGTAATTTGGTTGATAAGCATTCTTTACAAGACATTGTCAAGAGGGCTAGCAGTGAGGACCCTGACGTTCAAATGGCAGCTGTTCAACAGGTAACTATTATCATTATTCTCCAGCAAATCTTACCTCAGCTTTGGTATATAATGCTTCTCAAGTATTTTTGACATGTCAATATTCAGTATCTGCTTGACATGTCATCAATATTCAGTGATCTACAGCTTAGCCTGAAATGCATCCCGTACTTTTGTTGGTTACTAACATTCAGTTGATTCAAGTACTGTTTGCCAGTTCTAAAGAGAGCTATTTATATAAATGTAGACATTAGTAGAAGCCGTGTGTTACAGGCACGTAAGCTTCTATCGGCAGATCGCAACCCACCAATCGATGATCTGATTGCATCTGGTATATTACCGATCCTTGTGCACTGTCTCCAGTCACCAAAGTTTGTCGTTGCTCATTCTTACCAGTCACATGTCAATATGTACTTTAGCATTATTCGATGAAATAATATAAGTATAATGTTGATGAAACAGGAGTACGTAAGTACATTATAATGATTGATTGCAGTGTAAATCTTCAATTCGAGGCAGCATGGGCATTGACAAATATAGCATCAGGAACATCACAGCAAACACAAGCAGTTGTACAAGCCGGTGCAGTACCATTATTTTTGGAACTTTTATCATCGGGCAACATGAATGTTTGTGAACAAGCTGTATGGGCTCTTGGTAATATCATCGGTAGGTTTTTGTGTATTGTTTTACATACTCATTTGGAATGTGTTGAAAGGAATACTGAAAGGAGAGTGAGAATTGATGACGGCGAATTGATTGTAATTTTGAAGGTTGGAATGAGAAAAGGAGAGAATGTTTAGGAGTGAGTTGGTAGATTTAGTAGAATGAGTCGTTACGTTCTACGAGCTCAGTTTTACAAACGTACTGCAAATTGCGAATTGTTTGCGTTGTTTTAATATTTATACTTCGGAACGAAACTCTTGGTTTTACTAAAAGTGTTATTTTGATGATCTGATTTCCTTTTAAAATTTCCTTTATTCATTCTCATTCATCGTTTGTTTCTGTTGAGTCTTATTACACTGTATTTACAGTTTTGTGTAAGTTTATTAATTTTTCGCTGCAATTCATTTTCAAGAACAAGGGAAAGTAATGTTGCAGGTGATGGCCCTCATTTCCGTGATTACTGTATCCAGTTGGGAATCGTTCAGCCATTACTTAAATTCATAACGCCTGACATACCGATTGGATTCCTAAGGAATGTCACTTGGGTGATGGTCAATTTGTGCAGATCAAAGGTTGTCGAATTATTTCATTTAAATCATCACATCTCAACCTGCTTTACGCTTCGTAATCGTGTGATATTCTATGCAGTTCCAACAGAAACGTATTCGATTTTGATTCGTTTCTTCTTACATATTAAATTCTCAAGAGTATACATTCGTAATTTTGATTGCTGCTCTTTGTAATTTTCTGATCAATGTGGCCGTTGTCAGAAGATTGATATTTTGGAGAGGTTTCACGAAAATGCGAATTTCTTGTTAAGAAACTGGCAGGAGGATATGTGACTAGATGTTCTTTCCAAATTGTAGGACCCTCCTCCATCAGCAGAGATTGTGCAGACACTACTGCCAGCACTGGCACTTCTTATTCATCATAACGATCAGAATATACTTGTTGACACCGTATGGGCATTATCGTATCTCACTGATGGCGGTAATGAGCAAATCCAAATGGTCATCAATAGTGGGGTTAGTTTCAATGTCATCCTTATAATGGATGCCATTTTTTTGTCGAACCACTTTTGAATGCGAACAGTATAGTGTGTCCTAAATGTAAATGATTTTAGTGTATCTTTTTCACAAAGGATTATTCATCAAGAAGAATTGCTATAAAGTATAACTGACTGAATGGATGATAATTATGATAATAGCAACTATTCCAGGTGGTGAGTCATCTAATACCGTTATTGTCACATCCTGAAGTGAAAGTTCAAACAGCTGCGTTACGTGCAGTTGGCAACATTGTAACGGGCACTGATGAACAGACGCAATTGGTCCTGGATTGCGGCGTTCTACAGCAAATGCCTGCACTTTTGTCTCATCAAAAGGAAAAAATTAATAAGGTTTCGAATATATATATATATATATATATATATATATATATATATATATATATATATATATATATATATATATATGTTGTTATTACTGCATTTTATAATTCTTGGAATAACATGTAGTTATCAGACGATTTCATTGTCCATTCTTTCAGAATGCATTGTCTTTATCACTTGAATTCGTTATTGGTTGTCATTTGATATAATTCGATTACCATTGTAATTATTGTCATGTTGTTAATAGCGATGTACTTTCGTTAAGGAAGCTGTTTGGTTCCTCTCGAACATCACGGCCGGCAATCAGGCGCAAGTGCAAGCGGTGATTGATGCTGGATTGATTCCAATGATCATCCATCTACTTGAGAAGGGCGATTTCCAAACGCAGAAGGTTCATTTCGTCTTTATGCTCAATTGATATTTTCTTACAATTACGCTGATTTATGTTTAATTGTTTCCTTCTCGATTATATTTCTAAAACAGTCGTATTTTATGAGCGTGATTCAACTATCACCATGATATTAATAACACAAAAATTGAAGCTGCAAGTCTGTTCCTTACATAACATATCCTTAACAGGAACAGTAGTAATTATTCTGAAGACCATGCTTTAAAATCAGTGGATTTGTGTAAGTTACTGTTCATCAGAAGAAGAAGAGGAATGAGATAAATAAGAAGGAGATTGAAGGAAGCGGCATGGGCAGTATCGAACGTAACGATAAGTGGACGTGCCGAGCAAGTGGAATATATGGTGCAACAAAATGTTATTCCACCGTTCTGCGCATTGCTCTCAATACGTGACTCACAGATCGTACAGGTTGTGCTGGATGGTATTAATAATATACTGAAAATGGCTGGACCTCGTTCCGCATCCGTTTGCGCCCAAATTGAAGAATGTGGAGGTAATTATTAATGAGTGTTGTTAATTGTTATTGTGGTTTGCTGTCGTTTTCGATTTGATGAATGGAATATATTGAAGGGTTGGACAAAATCGAGCATCTGCAAAACCATGAGAATGAAGAAATCTATAAATTGGCTTATGAAATCATTGATAATTATTTCTCATCGGAAACGGATGATGAGGATGCAATCGCAACACAATCGTCGAATCACTTCCTCGATACCACCGAACAGTCGATTCCATCCGAAGGATTCTCTTTCCAATAATTTCATCTTTTTTCAGTTTTTCATTTCATTACTTAGCCTTTATTTTTGTTTATTGTTGTTTCATTATTCATATCGATCATACATTACCTTATGAATAATCTATCTATAAATCTTTCCCGTATCAAAACCTATTCTTATACGTTATATCACGTGCCCCAATTCCGTCTAAATCTCATGCAGTTCCATTAAGATTCCACCCATCCCTTTTACAATTATGTATTCTGTTTGAGAGACAGCAATTTGCGTTTTGCATTGATTTTATCTAATCTGTCTGTATTGTTATTGATCTTATTTACGTCTCAAATTTTGCTGATAACAACACATTTTTATCTCATGACGTTTATTTTTGCATTTTTGTTCCTTGCATTCCCAAAAGTTTAGATCCATTTCAATGATCACGTTTAGCCTCTGTATGTAAAGATTATTCATTAGAGTAGTCGACTCAGTATTCAGACTAAAAGCTTAAAAACGTTTTTTCGTAATATTTTGTGTTGTTTATCAGAACTCCACACTGTATTGTCTGTACCTCACTAATCAGTAGATGATTTCAAGTCTTCTGTAATGTGAGGGCGCTAAATTTTATTAAGTTTATTCTTTTGAAGTAATAAATTCTCTCCTAGACGCTGCCTTATTCGAAGTGATTTATTTGTTGTCATATTCCGCATCTAATTGATTTATGAATCGAACGCAGCGTCTGCCAGTCATCGTCTAATATCCCGCTCATTGTCTTTATATCTTACGAGTCTTTTGTTTTGATTTTTTTTCGTTAACCTGAATCATTATTCATATAATGATTATTATTCAGCATTGATTCATTTTTAGATGTTAATAGTTTTTGTTGAAAGTGATCATGTAACATCGGAATGTACAATTTATAGTAGTGATTTGATTCTGGGTTTTTCGTTTCAGAATCAGTCGATGCTTGGAAATTTATGTATTATTGCAAGTGAATGATGTTGTCGTGTCGTAACGACACATCCATTTATTGTCTTATATATAGCGATCAATGCTGAATTTTTGTCATCAGTTTGCAAATTTTCATCACTCTGCCCTCAATTACCGGACATGAGTCTTTTGGCCCGGTGCTTTTAGATTGTCTTTATAAGTCTGTCTCTCCTTGTGCGTCTCTTATTGCCATTCGTCTTGTTAGCGTTTGTGTACACCTTTCGATTGCTGCTGGTTATTCGAATGCTCTGATTATAAAGGTCTTATGAAGTTCGCGTCTTCTTGCTGAAATTCGGATTCGTGATAATTTGATCATTTTTGGCATACGTTATTTTTGATTCGAATGAAATGAGGAATATTTTTTTTAAACTTTAATTTCCTTTTTTTTCGAGTTTCGTTTCTGTCATTGCTGCCGTTAATACTGCAATGGATGTTCGTCTTTTCAGCTGTTCCGCAGCAGGATGTTTTCTCCATAGACGTGTAATGCCTATTGAGGCGTCTCTGTAATTTTTTGATGGTCCCAATTGTTTTCTTTGTTTTTGTCGTTGTCTTTTGACGGGTCCCCCAATGGCACTTTATGCAGATTTTCTATGAAAACAGATTCAAAAATTATCTTTATAAAAGCTTTCGTTGAGTGTCAACTTAGATTTTTGTCATTATTGAATTCTCTATCACGAAATGTTCATTATTTATGGCGTGACTAAGGTTCATGTTATGAATACTGTTATGACCAATCTCATTCGTTATCACACGTTAGTGCCACGTTATTGTCATTGTTATTTATTATTGGTTGTTATTGTCATTAGCTTTCTTATCACTACAATTCTCGTTGAATTCAGCGAAAGAACGGCCTGGTGATTTTAGTAGTGAGCTTCTCTTGATTGAATAATTTCGATTACGTTAACATCAGATCGTTTATTCTGTGTAAATGTTATTGTTTTGATAGCTTGAAGGTTGTGCTCTTCATGAATTCAGCGGAAGAATGGCCGGGTGATTCTAGTAGTGAGCTTCTCTTGATTGAATGATTTTAGTTCAATTAAAATTAAAGTGAAATGAGTTGCAAGATATTAGTGATGATACTATTCGGTAGTTATTCCAGTCCTGTCCTCGTAATCAGCAACTTTTCCCATTGCTCACCCACAAATTTAATCCAGTTTATTATTACAATGGTGATTATAACTATTATTCTTAAGTGTATTCGTGTATTCGAAACGATGTCTTTTTGTTCTGTATTCCGTTGTCTCCTCTCATCCGGATCTGCTCCTGGTCCATGTTGTTGTCTCAGTTTGCTGTTCGCTTCTATCTGTGCGTCTGATTCATGTCGTGCTGTCTTTTGTCTTGATTCTGTCTGAATTTCCCCGCACATTATTTGTCTAGTTGCGTCTCTCATCCTCGAAAGCTCCTCTTCGTCCTGTGCTACTTTCTTAGTCATATTTCTTGTTTTTAGTAATGCTCATTGGCAATGTTATTATTGTTTTCGTGCTATATTCTATTTTCAATCCTGATTTCATCCTGCATTTTTTGCAGTAATCCCCTTTGCTTCATAACTGATGCAGTGATGAAGTGCAGTTAATCCAAAAACCGGAACAATAACGGCAGTTTTATTTTCATTTTATTGTTGGGGAATGGAGATGTGAATGACTTATATTACTAAAGCATTTTAAGCTTAATGAGGATCATTCTGAAACGTATATTTGAGAAGAGGATTATGAATACATCGGTGAAATCAGTAAAGCTTCTCAAAAACATTTTGTTTATCGCATTCATTTCGACACTATTTAATCAATTCAGTCATTTTGATCTTTGAATGATATTTATTTGTGCTTCAATATTTACGCCTAAATAATATCAATCATAAGTCGTTTGTTTTTGAATGATTTTTCAAGCAACTGTTAAGAAGGTTTGTTTGACATTTATTAATTCATTTCATCTTTTCGTTGTTGTTATCATCGTTTCTTTTGATATTATTATTGTGGCATACATTTGGGAGTGTTGTTTCGAGTGAACTTCACAAATCTTCATTTCAAAAACTTCTGCTTATCAATATTCTCTATGAGTTGTCATCGTTATTTAATAAAGAGTTAGTTAAATCCTTCATGATAATCAGCTATGAAAATCGTTAACGGTTCGATACCATCATTGAATTATTCTTTGAAAATATCACGCATATACACACTTTGAGTGGATTTTCGTCATAAGGAAGTTCGAGTGACGCTTCCAGTGCAGTTCTCTCTGCGCTCATTGTCTTCATTGATTATCGATGAATGAATCGCAGTGTGAACAAAAAATGCGATTCAGCTGGATAGGGTACTTCAGCATGGCTTACGAATACCAGAAGTGGTTCGAGTAAGGGGAAGTGACAGGGAAATATCATGGAGGAGCGCAAGCACAGTTACATTCTGAACGCGCTCACAAACGGTCACTTATAGCCATCCACTCACTTATCAGCTGTATTTCATAATCAAACAAATCCGTTACTCGTTTCGAACATACAAACAGTAGAAATTTCAAAAGGATTTTCATCAGCAAATTAGATCTGTTCAATTCTTCCTTGGTGGCATCTCTTTTGTTTTCTTGTTATTTTCAGTCTGATCAAGCAGATGGGGTCTAAAACTGAGGTGGATGCACCGAAGCAATTGGTTTATTATTGGTTGATTTAAGTTTCGGTAGCTAAAGTTGTTGAACGTTTCTTGTCGATTGCCAGAGTTTTCTAATGAAGTTTTCTTGATTCATAAACTGGATAGGGTTCCATTTAACTTTAATCAAAGTCGTGCACTCGGGTGCCAATTACAAATTTCAGTTTTTCGATTTCACGTTCTCTCGCATTGACCTTATATCTATTCGTATTTACTGTTGATCAGTTTACTGGTTATTGTTGCGTTCAACAATGATGTTCACTGTTGCCTTTTTGCAATTCTCACAATTAGTAAAATTGGTCGTTATATTTTAGAGGACTAAAAATGAAGCCGGAAAAGTTGGTGTGTAAACTGCAGAATTATGAGTGGGGTCGTTTAGGAAGCGACAGTTTAGTGGCATCATTGAAGCATTCTGCACAGAGTGATTTTGCAATTGATTGTGCGAAACCATATGCGGAGGTTATTCTTTCAGTCAGTCTCATTTCACTTCGTCGAAACAAAACTGATTTTATGATTATAAAAGTAAATATTTCTGGTGTTTCGTTTGTATTCGTGAACGAGGTTCGTCTTCACAGAACATTTGTGATAGATCACACGTCAACAACCTCACTGAATTCATTGTTTCATTCATTTGAATATCGATTTGTTTGGAACATCCAGAGATTTGGATGTATTTTGCAATTTCAAATGATTGTTTTGAGTTATGGATGGGAGTGCATCCAAACGGCCCATCAATGTTATTGTCGAACGGTGAATCGTTGTCAAAGTTCATAGAATCGAATAAATCGTCACTAAGTAATCACGAAAATGGTACTCTCCAATTTTTGTTCAAAGTGTTATCGGTGAATAAAGCTCTATCCATTCAGTCACATCCAACTAAGGTTCACTCTATTCATATTCATTTTCGTCCGAGAAAAATTTTTTTGTTCTATATTTTTCGAATTGTTCAAAAAGATCTTTCAAATATTCACTTGTTTTTTCTTCTGTATCGCTTTATTTTTGTTGAAAAAAATTAAAGCAGCAATCAAGTTTGATATATCACATTATGCAAAACTGAACTGCAAGTAATAAATTTAGATATTCGTGAAATATTCACAATTGAATTGGATCTGGATCGATTTTAAATTGATTTATCTAGTGTTATTTATTTGCCTTTTATGCTTGAATGCTTCAATGACCGTGTTGGAAACAGTATTTTTGTGTGCAAAGAATAATAACATGAAATGTATTTTCGGTATTTTAAAGGAGCAAGCAAAAGAACTTCGTGCAAGGGATCCGGCTCATTATCCAGATGATAACCATAAACCGGAAATGGCGATCGCGCTAACTGATTTTCAACTTTTATGCGGATTTAGACCATCTGATGAAATTTTCAATAATATTAAAGGTTTTTTCACTAATTTCAGTCATAAGAAGCATTTGTCGTAGCCAGTTTTAGAGGAAAAATTTATTATTATCTCACCAAAACGCCCTCGATTAGTTCAGAGTAACAGCAAAATTGATTGAATAGTCAGTCATCCAGATGAGGTGAAATTATTTCGTTTCAGCCACACCAGAATTACTGTCACTGATAAAGAATAGTGATAATGTTTTGAATGAACTGAAGACGGCAGATGATAATGGCAAGCGTGTTGCGTTAAAGCAATTATTCACAGATATAATGAAATCGGAATCGAATATTGTTCGTTCATCGATAGAAACTATGATTACGCGCATCAAAAAAAGTTTGTTTTTTGTGATTCATTCAATCGAGATGTAAATTTGTTTGCATTTAAATCACTGTTCTGTCAGCGCTTCTCATTGGTTGTAGTCAAAAGAGATTTTTTGAACTGTTTTTATACTGAACAATATCCGTTATTTTTGCGAGTAAAATTTGTGGAAAAATGCTTCAATTATTCGTTTTGCTGTAATATGATGCAGATGTTCCGAAATTTATTCACACACAATTGAACGTAGCATCTACGCAAGATGAGAAAAAGATTCCGTCTCAACGATTACAACGCTTTTAGAAGACACTCAAACAGCTCTGGACAATCTTCTCATCCGATTGCATGACGAGTTTCCGGGTGATGTTGGGATTTTTTCGGCTCTACTTCTCAATTACTATACTCTCAAAAAGGGCGAATCTGTATATCTTGGACCCAATCAACCGCATGCGTATTTATTCGGAGGTATATATCTTCGCTTTTATGGATAGTGTATGTGAAATTTATCGGGATTTCATAATTTGAATCAGTTTTCCACACTGATGTGACTATCCCATGAAGTGGCATTTTGTTGGTGATGTCCAAGAAGTGAAATCGCTTTCAACGTTTATGATTTAGTGTGATTTAGACTGCATCGAGTGTATGGCATGTTCGGACAACACGATCCGTGCTGGTTTAACGCCAAAATTCAAAGACGTTGATACGTTGTGTTCGAATTTAACTTTCCAGATGTCACCACCACCGTATTTTAAGCCAAGGCAGCTGTCTGAATCAGTCGTTGAATATGCACCGCCTGTTCACGAATTTGCTGTCCATCAGATTAAGGTTTTTGAAATTTTTAAATGTATTTTCGTATGAAAATTACTTTGTATGAAAAATATTGCTGACAGTAAGATTTAACTGATTATCAAGCGTTAAATGGGTTGTGCAAAACTTTTGAAATATTCGAGCGGGAATGAACTCATGTTTTTTTGGGTTGTAAGTACTAAATTGTTAGTAATGAACAGTAAAATAGTTGAAATATTGCTGATTATTTTTGTAAGTGAATATCGGTGAATTAATGTAAACAAGAGAAATGTTCAATTAATGTAAACAAGAGAAATGTTCAGAAAGGCGAAAGTCTTCTATGGAATGTGTATGCGAGCAGTATAATGATCGTGGTAAGTGGACATACCGAACTGATGATAAAGGATAAAGTGGAAATGGAAGTTAACGTTGGCGAAGTGGTGTTTATAGCAGCTGATTGTGATGCAGTCCATCTGCAGAACACTTCTGATGATTTTATTGCGTACCGCGCTTTTACACCCATCCCGAAATAATTCCTCGAACGAGCAACCTGTGAATCTATTAAGGATGTATAGCAATGACTGCTCTACAAGTTTAAGCATAGTCCAGCTTTCAAAGTAAGTCTGTGTCTGAACTCGAGACTTGATTCAGTGGATGGAACTAACACCTGTATATGTATACTGCTTCGACGGTTTGCAGATTGCATCTCGAATTTTTTATTTTTTAGTTCAGCTTGTTTCTTTGTTTTTCGCTTTCACTTTGTTATATTTCATCTTCAAGCGATATCGCTGAGAAAGTTTTGTTTGTTAGCGAACTTAATCGTTTGGTGAGATTATTTTAAAGATGCTGATGCCGTGTTTATCGTAACTATTCAGTTGTGTCGTTTTGAATATCTTTACTCTGCTATGGTGATTCAGTTAGGTTATTTCTAAGCTTCTTGTCGAATCCTTTTCTCAGTCATTTCCCTCGATGATCTTTTGCACGTGAAGTATTATGTCTTATATTATATCATTCTTTATGCATTAGTTTTATGCAATGACTTTTGCGTTGTATTAATATCGTGTGATGCATTAAGTGTGTCATCACAGATGTCAAAAGTTGATATTGTATTGTGTACTGCCTCTTGTGTGTGATGATATTCGTTTTAATTTCTTATCAGCTGTTCAGTATTATTGTTTTTAATTTGGTATTGTTGATATTCTTTGATAGTTTGTTTCAGTGAGCATCTCATCAGTATTTATCTTTTTTGTATATAGTTAGGAATGGTTATTTACGTTTTTTTGCTCAATTTGATGCGATTCTTTGAGATATATTCTCATCGTTTCGAATCTAATTTTAAGTCGGTTTGTCATTTACGCTTAGTTCTCTTTAGTGATTTTTCAAATTTGATATGCTGCAGTGTGTTTGGGATAAATTGTTACTTACACATTCTGTTCATTCTTTTTTGATGAACATACCGCGTTTTTATATCCACTCAATACCTCGCGGAACCTGATTTTTGAAATTTAGTGCTGTGGTCATATTTGGCTTTAGTGAAACGAGAACACTTATCGATATAACGTTGTACGATCTAAACTCTTTGGAAGATTTACGTCCATGAACACAGTTCACGAGTTTTCTGTATGTAGACATTGCTAATGGGAGAAAGTGAGACCAAACAAGCTTCAGTTGTTTGATAACTTCAATTGTCAAATCATGTTGGTTGCATCTGAGTTGATGTGTCCTGTTTTGGTATGGATCAAAAGTCAATCTGTTACGTCAGCAATTGTTTTGCTTATCTTTATCAAGTCGGATTAAGTGAAAATTGGTATTGCAATCACTTTTGCTGCTATGTTTGCAGTTAGGCGATTGAGCACTCCAGTCGGTTTCATATTCATTCGGAACCTGTGGTCTCGCTGACCTTTGCCTTATTCATTTGTAGTCAGAGCCAGTGATCGTTTGAAAGCCATTCGAACCATGAATCTGCATCAGACGTTTCAATGAAATTCCTATTCCATTTCTATTTGCTGCGTTCAGAATATCTCTGATGCAGCTGAACTTCAAGATGTTAAGAATGCCTTGTCCTTGGGTTTAGATTCAGCAGCAAAATGCGATGGAACTAGGCATGGATTGTCGTTTTAGATACGAGATACAAGCTGTCTAAATCGGCTTTTTTCGCTGTCTGCGAAGTGATAGATTAACTCACTGGTGTGTCTCCCATCAAGATATCGATCGACCTATATGTATGCAGTGTTCATAAACTGAATGCGTTTCTTAAATAGGGTTTGCTTCGAAATTTCTATTTGGAGTTGTTTGGTTGAATGATTTGGAATAAGCAAGCTGGTGATGTTATGTGGTGATAATGACATACTGAGTGTGAGAACTTGCTGATTATTTTGAGTATTGCCTCATACCTTATGTGTTATCGATCGATATGCGATAATTTTCTTACATATTATAATGCATCGTTTTGTATATTAGGTAGGATACTGATTCCCATATTTTAGCTGGTAAACAGGTACATGATTATGGCAGCATTTTTTGGTAATTTTGTAGTTGAGGTTGGTAAAATCAAAATGGCATTTCATTTGGATTGATTCACAGTTGGATGTGCGTTGTAGCATGGCTAGTTCTAAGCACACTGGATATCCAACTGCGAATGCGTACGAACAAAATGGCGATTTGATACTACCAACTTAATCTATAAAATTATCCATGTCGCAGAATTGAGCGATTGGTTTTCGTCTTGGAGAATTTATTCGGTGTAGAAGCCGTGCTTACCTTCTCTGGTTGAGAATTTTGCATTTGGACAATTTTGTTTGACAATCTTGTTGTACAATTTTACGTCCGATAGGCTATGCTCTTAAATATTGATGTAACATTTATCATATAGATTGAATGAGAGTAAATCTGAAGACGTTTTGTTTATTGATTTAATTACTGTCATTGTACTGTCGAACGGCAACGATTGGTGAATGAGTGCATTATGAATTTATTATATTTTCTTCAGCAAAAATGATTGGGGAATCAAATTATATAGAAATAATGAAGAATTGCTCTAATTGGAACAGCCGAATCGAAACTGAACGAAAAGGTCGTTATCCAGTATTAGATGCACAAACGGGTATTGCTCAACGACCGTCGCAAAATTCACCTGTCACTTTTGTCAATCGTTATTCGTCTGCTTTGCCCTCACAGGTTTTTTTCACATCATTTCATGATCCTCGAATATTTTGATTATTCTTTTGAGAATTTCGGGCACTTGTAATTGTTTTTCGATTCATTTTCAATCTTTTGCTTTTCACATTCTTCTTTGAATGTGCTAAATAAGTGATTACGATTATTGTGCTATTGATGGTGATCAAAGCAGCAATAATGATATATGATAACAGGTGTGCGTGTATATGAGCAGAAGATGGAAGAAGCGTATCGCAGCTCCATCATCAGACGCCACTGAAATGAAGTATATTGTGCAATGCAATCCAGCAATTAACGACGTTCTCAACCAAACAACAACTAATAATTCGCAGTCTGGTTCGATTTCTTCATCAATCTCATTTTATTCGATAGTTTAAAACGTTGGCTTCGTTTCATGTTGCAGCGGTGACACTTTATTACCACTGTATCCTTTGTTCGATGAGTTGGTCATTACATGGGAATTCTTTTTATGAATAACATTCTGTGAAGTTTGGCAAATCTAGAAAGCAAATATGTTTCAAATTAATGTTTTGAGTTTGGCAATATGTTTAAAACGAAATTAATTATGATGTTTTTGAGCATATTACATTGATTTGTTGAAAGTACTTTTTAATTAGAAATGATTCTTAAGATTTTTCAATGGTAAGTGGTGAAAGTTCGTTAACGCCGAGTGAAATTGTGCAAATCGAGAAACGATCCATCAAAATACCTTATGTAAGTTATTAATTTATTTGCTTGTTAAGATTTTGAAAGTTTAAGTGAATGGAGCGAATACTGAAAAAGATAAGAAGCAAGATAAATTTCGTTGATGGAAGTGAAGAAGCATCATACTGATATGGTGAAATCAGAGAAGCTGAAAACTGACTGTGCAATTAAGGAGGCAACGTTCGATGACGAAATCGAAGACAGAAGTGAAGAGGAACCATTGGAAATATCGGATGAAGATGAGTGGTCGGAAGGGAAAAGGAAACGAAAGAAAAGAAATACTGCGAATATATCAACAGCTTCAAGAAGCACTTCGCGTAAATCGAACGCGAACAGCAGCAGTGCTGGCAATAATAGTGGTAGCTCGAACGCACAAAACAGTACATCTCTCAACGTACCAACGCAGCCAAATGATCCGAAGCCTTTCGTTTGTCAACGTGTGTTTTTATATTATCCGTTTTCATCTAAACAACAAAATTGACTTACCATTTATTGCCTCGTAGTAATACTGAAAACCGAAAGCATAGTTGTTTCTATCCCCCATATATAGTAGAGTTCAAAAAAGTGGAGTGGTAAGAGGATTGTGTGCAACGATTGATTATATAGTAGAACGGTAGGATTAGATGAAGACGTTTATATTCGATTCAAGCAGTTGAGAAAAAGAAGTTCAGCAGTAGCTGACCCTATCACATGGGAAAAGTCCAAATACTTTTGTAATTTACTTCGTTCGTATTTGATTTTCCGACTATTTCCGGCTGGCAACGGAAGCTTTACAAACATCATAATATACGTCACAGCACGCAGTTATCTTTGCTCACTAATGTAACTTGCCAGGAACTAGTGATAATTCGCCAAGAGATTTGAACTCAAATACAATAAATGATTATGAAATAGAAAAGTATTGAAGTATTTTTCTAAAAAAAACTACAGCTGACTTGACTGAACTTCTCGCCCTTCACCCACATCAACATATTATATGCGACCAGGGTTAACAAAAGTGAATGTAAATAATGATTTTCATTGTCCACGGTCCAGAAAGTTTGGACATGGATTTCAGTCGATAGGTTTTATTATGATTAATATGATGATAATTTAAGAATGTGGTGCTAAGTACAAGAGTCGACCAGGATTGAACTATCATCGAGCACACGTCCATCCGGAGACGGCTAGTCGATCTTCTACACCACACTGTATCACTTAGTGATATGTCTATTTGTTTATATCTCATTATCATTATGAGTCAGTGAAGAATATGATCCGTTACAAACAACCTCTTTCTCATATCCACGTATTCAGACAGAACTTCAAGTGATCAGTAGATGAGACAAGAATGTCATAAAGCAATGAATGCATTCTGTTGTTTTGATAATCGGGTATATTTTCATTCTAATAATCAACGTCTTATCGGAATGAAATTACAGAATGAGAAATTATTTGTTCTGATCGTAAGTAATGAATGATGAATATTTAAATGAAGAGTGTTACAGTGAAAGAGTATGCACAATGATAATTTGAGGGAGTAATGAGATTTGTAACGGGTGGAGCATGGTGAAGATTGAGTGTATTGTGGAAAGGAGAAATAATTGGAATTATGGTTAAGAGATTATGAGTGTACTGTAATATAAGTAACGAATAGAGCGATTTGATTTAGTCGATATGTGTTTGTTTGTGGTGGTGTTTGGGTAGATGTGCGTTTATTCGTGAATGTGATTTTAATAACGGGTTTTATTTGAAACATTACGGTAGTTTGTAGTTTGTGATATATTGCCATCTTTTGCATATAAGCTTAAATTCTATATTCCCTTTGTTTCTGTGGTAATGTCTAGTATTGTTATTATTATTATTGTTTTTTGTTATCATTATAGTTATTGTTGTAGTTATCATAAACGCATAAAATCGAGACGACGGGTGTATTTGAAGTTGTGTGAGCAGAAGAGTGTAATGGATTTTCGAAGAAAGAATCATTTATTAAACGTTAATCATTAATAATAATGATAATAATACTGATACGAGTGATTATATGTATTGATTTCATTTGAATTTGAAAGAGTTTATTGCCGTTCTATATAATTTTAGTGGTTTGTGATTGATATGCACAAAGGGAATTATTTATTGATTTGAATTGAAATTGATTAAGTTGATATTATTTGTTATTCATCAGTAAATATTTAAATTCATCACATCATCTATCGCCACAACACATTCTGCTCTCGCATCACATAATACACTCGATTTCGGTTGTTAATTAAGCGTTTCTTCTTGATTATAATAACAACAATTATAATGATATCGAATGTGATAATATAATAATTGGAATGCGACAAAGGTCATATTTTCATTAGCGACTGATCTTTTGTTGAGTTGTTAATTTGTTCTAGTATTATGCATTCGTCAGTTTGTTCGATTTTTGAATTCATTTAGTGACGATTGAGTAGTGTTGGGTTAGGTACTTCTAAGAATATGGGTACATTTATGAGCGATCATACATTTAGCAGGCAGGTTTGAAAACTGGAAGAGGAATGCATATCAAGCAAAAAACATGTTTAATACTGCTGGTTGACTGTTTTTGCTGATTTGAGTGTAATACTTAATAAAAAACAGCAAGGTACTTTTCATTAATTGAAACAATTGATGATATTGGATTATTCTCTCTGAAATTAAAATCAAGAAGGTGGATATTGAGAGAAGGAATTAATTGTAAACGAATGTGGTATGCATTCGAGTGTGAGTGAGATATAATACAATGTTAACGAGAATATTTTCATTGAGTGAATAATAGAAGTAAATTGCAGTAGAAGTTGACATATCACCAATTTGCGATTTGTGTCTTGGAGATCGAAATGAAAACAAAAAAACTCTATTACCCGAAATATTAGTGAGTTGTCACGACTGTGGTCGATCAGGTAATTTCCTTTTCCACTTCGAAGTTTTATTTTGTTGTAAAAATCGTCATTTCTTGTAATCCAGTTGATTGCGTTTGATTATTTTTCAAAAGGTATCAGCAACATTTATATTGCATTCCAAATTGTTTTGATTACTTCGTCTGGCACTCGCTACTGCATTTACAATCATCAGTATTGCTATAGCGTTTAGTTTATTCATAGGTTTAATAATTGGTAGTGAATTATGAATTGTTTCAGGTCATCCGAGTTGTTTGAAGTTCACGGATAACATGTTGGTATCAACGAAGAAATACGGTTGGCAGTGTATTGAGTGCAAGAGTTGTGCTATTTGTGGTACATCGGATAATGACGTAACTCATTGTGTTCATTCGCTGTCGTTCATTTCATTGCTAACTTCTTCGGAAAATCTTGTTTCGGAGTGAAAATCTCGTATCAATTTTGAAATATCCTCATCACTTAAACAGATTTTCCTTGAATCAATCAAATGTGTATATATTTCGTTGAGACATCAATTCTTAGTCTAATTTGATGTGAATGTTCAGATTTTTGATTGGTGATTGTATGCGATTGATAATTTGAGGGATTGAATGAGCATTTAAGAAAGTTCATCGTGTTTAGTAATGATAGTAGTACTACTGTCATCGATGCTCTTACTAATACTAATAACGTTATTGATTACAATTTAAGGACCAGTTATTATTCTGCGATGATTGTGACAGAGGATTCCACCTGTACTGTTTACAACCACGACTACTGAGTGCACCTGAAGGTGAATGGAGTTGTTATTTGTGTCAAAAGCAATTCGGAGCTAAAGCATCCTTACCAATCATTACCAGCAATGGCAGTGATACTGTCCGTTGATCATTGGACACCATTGTTACCATCTTTGTTATCATTATCTCATTGTTTTACTTCATTGACTGTTCATAATGCATTTTGTTTTAGCTAATCATAAGTATTAATTCAGCTTTATCATATTCAAACATTGTTCACTAATTCTTTTTCCTATCTTCTTCTTTTCACTTCTCAAGATGAATTTTTCTTCAACTTCACTTGGAATATTCCATTCCTGTCCCAAAGGTTTATTTCGTATTCATTAAAAAAATTTTTTCAATTTATTTGAGTTTGTATTGTGGAACATTTTAACTTTTAGCATAATTCATAACTTCCAAATTGCAAAACTTATGAATCTTCTGAATCAAATCTGATGCAGTTCATCAGTTTTCATCACCGTGCAATATTGCCGTATCAGATTAGAAGTTAAATTCACTGTTTCATTGAAATCAGTTGAGTACAGGAGATGATATTCATCAAAAGAGCCTTTCATCACACCGAGACGTTTGCTACCAACTTGAAACTATCTCGTGCCAATCTATTATCGGCCGGGAATATTCATGCCACATTAATATTATCGAATACAGAAACAAATTAACCTTTGATCACTTCACAATTCACCTCTTCTTCTTTTCTGTTCGTTTCCATTTGAACTTTCATTTTGTGCCTATTCAATTTTAGGTGTTTTAATCATTGTTTAGTGTTTAGTTGATTTTCGGAGTTCTAGGTTTGAAATGAGATTTGGTCTTTTCTTCATTTGAGCTTTTCGAATATTTGTGTGTTTGTAAAAACAAGCCGTTGGTTGATGTGAGTCATCATGTTCAAATAAGTTTTTATTTGCTACTATCGCCGTACTAATAACTATATTTTCATTTCGATTACGTCCACTATGAATTCACATATTGCCGTTCAAGCAGTAAATCACAACCGTAGCGGTTCTGCGATTATTGCTTCTATGATTATAAAATGGTATGTAAAAGATGCCTAAAGTAGATCATAACAACAAACATTTGTATGTGTGATTTGATGATAATGTTCATGATATCATTAATGCACTTTACATTCGTCATTTCCTTATGTACCTATAAGTTGGTTATTTTTTCAGTCAGTTTATTTGCGATGAATTTTTGAAGTTGTTCAAATCTACGTCGTTTACTAAGCATTTTGAATTAATGATTGTTCGCTAATTTAATGACTGAATTTTCTTCAGAAGCGGAGAATGAGTTTCCTTTCACAGTTGTATTCGTTCGTTTGCGTTATCATTTATCATCTCACCCTTACTTATTATATTTATTTGTACATTTAATGCAGTGTTACATTTGTTGTTGTTGTTGTTTTTGTTTGCGTTCTGTGAATAATTCTTGTTGAATTGTCACTTTGCTTCATCTTCAAATTCGATGCCAGAAATTCTTTGAAAGCACCGAAAATCTCACGGTTCATTTGAACTACTCCCAACTCGCACTTTTTCGGTGAGAGTCCAGTGTTTCCAATATTTTCCGATCAGTCATTTAGCTAGGTTAAGATCGTGCCCAAATCACTTTTGCTTTTCTTTTAAGAGTAGCAATATTCAGTAATTTATTTCAAGAAGCAGGGAAAAGTATTCCGATGATTTCAAAATGTTCATCCTGCTTCGCTAGAACTGCCTTCTTTAGATGCCTTTTCTTTCCAGTGATTCGATATATTGCTCGCATTGAGAAATACTTAAATGTACGATTGTATTTGATTAAGCAGAACTTAAATTAGGAATCATCACTCAGTCATGACTTCCTCACAGTGAAGAGTCATGTGAAAGTTAAATTTAGAAATTTAATTTGCTCTGCGAATATCTGATGCGAAGTAACAATTGAACAAGCTTGATGTTAACTTCTTTCCGTTCGTAAACGATTGACATTTGTCATTATGATGGTTCTTTCAAAAAACTACTTCTTTCATCCAAAAACATCTTATGAAGCATAATGTTATCATTGTATTATTGTGAAATAATCCTCTCATATTTACGTCGTTTAATGAACAAATTTTTTAATTTTCCTTCAAATAATTTCACCTTTTTAATTATGCATTTATCATCATAAGTCGCTGATTCTTGTCGAGGAGGAAATTTTGAGCTATCAATAAGGAAGTTGAGATTTGCGAAATAATCTTGATTGGTTTTTCCTCGCAGTTTTTTCGGAATTGTTCAATAATATTCTGAAACCGAACAAATTCAACGGATTAACGTTCAGTTGCTTCATACTAATCGTAACATGGAAGGAAAGGAAACATATTCATCGACTAATTTTCTTTTGAAATTCTCAAGTGATTAAAGTTGTGACATAGACATACCTGAATTCGCATATTAAAAAATGTTGAATATAATCGTCGACGAATTGAATGATCATCAACAAGGGATCGAGACATGCATAAGAATACGCGATATGCATCTGAAAAGAGCGCACTCATCAACTGCTTCTGTGCCTGATTGGTGACCACTTCATTCGGCATCTATCTTTCATGTTGAATCACCAAAAGTTTTATTAAATCAATTTATTTATATTTATTATTTTTAATAGACGTTGTTCATAAGCGCTCACACCAAGTAAAAAAGTTTTGTATAAACAGTCAAACCTCGGTTTACGTCACTAATCGGTTCCAGAGGTAGTCGCATCCAACAAAACCATAGTTGGGCATTTCTAAGTGCATCATCTTAACGCACTTATATTGTTGAATGATATGCCATTGGTTACGTGACGAGCTATTTCAAAGGAATCTCATTGTCAGATTCATTACTGCCTCACTTGTGTTATGTCTATCTCCCTTAATGGATAGTAATGATGCCGTCATTCATCAGCTGCAACGAGGAAATGTTCTGAGGAAAGTGATTGACCAAAAAATAAGGTTGACATAAAAAATGTGCAAAAGATCAGCGATATACTGCGGATGGATGCGACAGTTACATGCTTAAAATCTATGTGCGATACAACGGAAGTATTATTTGAAACATTGAGCAGAGAAATCATTTGAAAGAATCCTGGCTGAACGTCTTTTCCTTCACAAAACTTCGTAGCATTTATTATAAGGCGATTGGAGGGCCAATCCTCAAGAATTGTAGCGCTGATCCATGCTTCTGAATCAGACTTTCATATGGAATAGATTAGTGTTTGCACGGTATCCTGGGATTCCGGGATTCAATTTTTGAAAAATGCTGGGATCTCAGGGTTTGATAAAGCAGGTCAATTTGCATGAATTTTGATAGTATGCCTATCTTGAAGCAAGCCTTAATCATGCCCAACTCATTCATATGCAGTTAACTTTGTTGTTCGCTGCCTATCATTGATGAATGATCAAGGAAATAGATGCAAGACGAATGGCATGATGAACGACAATTTGATGAAATTTTGCGTAACATTTCATTGAAAATTCAACTGATTATTCTGCTCTTCATTAGTTTATGTCACGCTCATCTGGATGCATTTTTGTGTAGACTAACGGAGATAATCACACTTCTAATGAGAACCAAGAGCAACGAAATTCAATGAAATTTTGAATTGTTTCCCTCCACGCGATTTGTTCGGCTTCAATGTTCCATCTGTTGATTGAACTGCATGTTCTAAAACTGTAAGTTCGATCCAAATGTACATCAATTCTCACTGAGATCACTCATAGTGAGAATTCGTTGTTGAAATGAGCGAAATTGTTCTATTCAAAATGATCTCAAGCTTGAATATCAAGTACATTTGTATGATTTTTGACTGAAATTATTAAGTTTGTAAGTGCTCAATGGTTCGACGAAAATCCATTGCGGATATTTCTTTACCTTCTTACAATTAGGTAAACTTCGAACTTTTAATTATTTCAAAATTCAAATGATATAATTCATGTGGTGCATTCCCTCCGTAAAAAATCGAAATTTCCGGAATGGCAGAATTCAGCTGACGTTAATACTGATAGAAAATGGACTTGGAGCATTGCAAATAAGTGTTTGAGAATCAAGAATTTCATATTCACATGCAATGTACTGTTATTAGCTTAGACTCGAGATGACAAGATGCCTCAGCATAGAATATGCAGTATGCCCTTGCGGCATGATCATTGGCATCATTATATGAAATATTAATTTGAATTTGAATACTTAGTTCCTTGGATTTGTTCAATAATTTGTTGAATTAGCTCCTTTCTGATTAGTAATGAGCATATTGGTTAGAAAAAATGTGTTTAAACAAGTCCCACATCGATATTTCCATAATTATTCGATCCCGGGATTAAATCTCGATCCCGAGATTGAAAAATCGTCGGGATTTTGCAAACCCTAGCTTAGACCCGAGATGACAAGATGCCTGACATTGAGCACGGAGAACATAATATGCTTTGCGGCATGATCACTAGTATCATTAGATGAAATACTGATTTGAATTTGAATAATTTGTTTTGTTGTGTTTGTTGAATGATTTGTTGAATTAACTCCTTTCTGATTAATTATGTGCATAGTGGGTCAAAAAGTGTGTTTAAACATGTCCCGCATCGATATTTCAAAAATTGTTCGATTCCGGGATATTGTTGCTGACGCACGTATTCAACATCATTCTCATTCGCATTATCACCGCGATAGCTGTCCTCAACAACAGCGCTGTTATTATTTTTCGGATTTCCCTCTTTCCGTTACCACCCGAATCGTCGTAAATCGTGTCCGTTCCGCTAGTTCAATATCATTGCCAAAGCAGCATTGTAGCTGATGACAACGTTCTAACGCTGAAACATCTTACGTTGTTACTATATTATGTGCGCATCATTTTGGTCAGTCATTAAGTTATTCTATTTAATACTATTAACTTCATCATTCGTGTTCCCGGTAGCCATATTTTGTGTTTTTGAAATGATTTACTTATAATTATATTAAATTAAATGTAATTAAATTATAACTTATATTAAATTAGGAGTAGCACCATAACGCTGTTGTTAATGTTTTTACAATTAGATGCAGTAGTGAAATGTTGCGTTAATATCTGATAACTGTTAGGTTATTTTAACGCCTCTTGATTCATTGTTCATAACCGTAAACATATAAATGCTTATTTCTAGTTAGGTGATGCAAGACTTAAAGGTGAAGACATTAGCAGGAATGGACGTTCATGTGAAATTCATTAGATGAAAGTAAGTACGAATATGTTTCTATTCACATGTCTGTATGACGATGGTGAATGAAATTATGCGTTCTCGCTCTATTGAATTTGGTCATTTTAAATTGAACAAGTTTGCTTTCGAATGCTGAATTATGATATGTTCTTTTATATTTGATGAAATACGATATTACAGACAGACGAGTGAACAAGGCTGTGAGCTCTAATATCTTTGATAATCGAATAAAATGTCAGTGAAGTGAATGGTCATCAGTAATCAGCTGAATTTGATTTGACTGAGATTGTCTAAATTCTCATATGTTTATATTTTTAAAGTAACGTACGCACATCTGCGACAACTAACGAATGTCATTCACTCAATCACATTCAACGTCAACGTCAGTCCCTCACGGACTCTACTGACAAATGAACCTACCCGATCAAATTGATGACTATGTAATCTGAAGATGATTATGCATGCAACATTAGCATGATAATCGGAGAGTGGTCATTCTTTCAAGCGTGTTATTGTTGATGTGCCGAGCTGATGCTATCTTAAATCGATATAATAAAAGTTTATTTTTATTGAATTCTCTTTATGGCCTCATAATGCGTACGGGCATTCAAATGCATTGCTTATTTATGATCGTTTAATAATGTTATAAGCAAAAGATTTTGTCTTGATTTTTCATCAGACGATGCTTTCGCATTTCATCCTTATTTTCACTTATTGCTTCTTGATTATAGCTGTTCGTATAGTGCGAACCTCTCAAGCTAGACATGTCGAGAGATGAACCAAATACGATATGTTGCTGAACATTGCATAAAAAATATAAAATGAGGTAATTGCTTAAGAATGCGCAGAATATTTATTCTGTCATCTTGTTCACTTCAAACTGAACACTGTATTGAATGAGAATGAGTAGAATTTCAAGAGATTTTTGATGACGCTATCTTGCGGTCACGTCTGGATTCGAATGCAAAATGAGTGCTGGATTTTAGATGATGCTCAAGATATTTTATCGTACGCAAGAGACTGTACCTACTAGTCTAGTGCATGCGAGCACGCTTGAGCAATCAACTTTAACATCCGCCTATGGGCAAATTGAGAAGACGTATGAATTTTTTCAGGAGTGCGCAACTTTTATAAATTGCTGCTGAAACTTGAGAAGAAATAAAGCTTATTTATTGATCAGTTTTAAGGCTTTTCAGCTTCGTTAGAGCGCCTCCATCAGTTAGCTCATCAAGAGATGCATCTCAGATGCTGTAGAAATGCTTGAAACATATTCTAGATCTAGTAATACAATCGTTTATATTTGCTGTGTTTCAAGTGCATTTAGCAGTTGACAAGACGAGTTCTATTCATAACTCTGAATGCATAAAAGTTTTCCTTACTATCATCAAATCATCATGTCTCACAAAAGTGCCATCCCAAAACACATCAAACCGAAACTCATTTTGCCTTCAGCATCAACACTCACTACGACAGCAATCTTTTGCGCCTATTAAGTTTATTATTCTCAACTGATGTTCTTGTTATCAAGAATTAGATATTCTGTAGTAATGAATATTGCGCAATGCTTTCATCAACAAATCTATAGATGATAATGGAATTAAGAGAAATGTATTAATCGAATATTAGCTTCAAACGTTCATAGTTATGTGAATTTCACTAATAATTCAATTATTTCAGTTCTCATCGTTCAGGAATTATTATCATTGATAATTCTCTATGCATACGCAATTATCATTTCTTATTCGACAGAAAAATTGCGGCCGAAATAATAATGTTGGATCGATCAGTTGTCTTAATTAAAAATTCGAGAAATGCTTCAAAACGGTGCTTCATTCCCAGTTCTCATCTTCACATCAGTGAAATCTCAATCATCGTAACTGTATCTCATAGTACGGGTCTTTTGAAAATTCGTTTCTATTTCTCATCACTTAAAAAAAGAATTTGAACAGTGACCATAGTTGTGTACATGACCTTCTACAGCCGTCGTTTGATGGCGTCGCGACGTTTCGCTGTCGTAATTTTTGTGACTGACGCATTGAAGGAAAAAGTTTTTAGAGAACGGCTGTTAGCAGACCCTGTGGGGAGTCTGAATTGTAACACTTTCTGGTGAGGACGCCAGCGAAATTCTGGCATCGTCAAGAATTCATTCCGGAAAAGAGGCGATATTTCAAGTTAACGGATAAACTAGGGCAAATCTCAGTCTGAGCCCAAAATATGTCTCGGCTTATGTTCGAGGTAACGCTCAGCCGAAGCCCAGGCGGGCCTAAGCCTTAGCCTAAGTATAAGCGTAAGCCTAAACGAAAGCCGAAGCTCAAGCCTAACCATGGGCCAATAGGAATAAATGAACCTGCTTGATAATTGTAATAATTGCGGATTGTCCTTTAAGCAGCTTGATAGCGTTTTCATCTAATAGTCAGACAGAAGAATTGGCTACAGTCACAAGATTTCCGAAATTTTAAAAAACATTAAGGTTAGACGAAACTGTAAGTTTTTTTCAAACGCTTCATATTGACCTCAGTTAGGATTCTGAAAGGAAGTATGCGAAGACTTGGTGATGACAAGTGACAAGTAGTAAAAATGTCACTGCTCCGGCTCATTCTGATTCTATATAGTCACAAATGTTATTTTATTATCGCATGTAAGAAAAGAATTTTTAATCAAACTGAGTATTGGTGAAGTATTCAAATGAAATTTATTGTATTCGTCATTTTATAAATATGCCCATAAACAATAATTTCCATATAATCCAATAACAGTTCATCTAGGGTGCTTTATTGAAAGAATACGCAAGAGATACGTTTTGATGCACTGACGAGTGCACAAATAATTGTTCAGTCCCTTAAAAATTACAGTATCGTTTCCGAATTTGCGCTCAATTTGTTTTATTTAGTAAATATTTATGTGATATGAAACACATTGAATCTAGCAAGCAAATATTCTACAATTTATATTTAGTCAAATACTGACATGCTTAAAGACTGAACATGTATAGTTTATTGATAGACTAGTTGAGACTATTTTTAAGTTAAATGATGTGTCAGTCAAAATGTTTTTGTGAAATAATCTTTTCTGCTTCAAAAAATTGATATTTCTTTGAAATAAATTTTTTTTCGTCGTTTTAGGAATTTTTCGTTTTAGGAAAAATAAGTGACATTGAATAATGCGTGACTACCGTTAATGCTTAATAGTGCAGTTGATCTGCGATGCAGTTGAATTCATAATTAATTAACTAATATTTCATTTTGAAGTATAATTGCGTACTGGCTTGTTTGAATTGCAACCGAATCGTCTGGTACGGGTACATGTGAATCACGTTTGGTTTGAATGAATGATTGATATGGTTCTATCTGAAATTTCACATAGATTACAGCATTAGGATATGGTGAAGACGGGGCGATACAACTTGAGCGAATGATACTTTTGAAATATGTTCATCAGTTCGTTCAATTGACAGACTTCTTCATCGCTCCTATTATTCGTAATGGAAAAAGAAGTGAAATTTCTTCTATCACACAGTTAGTGAAATTCAATATTATCTTTGCATTATGTGCATATTTTATGAGCATTTTGATAGGGTAATTAGCGTTTCATAATTAACTAATTGGTAACTTTTCTACAGTCGTTTGAATTGTTATTATTTATTTTTATTTTTACTGTTGTCATTATTTATTAATTTTATTTTCAAAATCAGTGCATCATTTTCACATTAGTGAATTTGATAAATTTCTCATTCATCGTAGCTATACCTCACAGAATGAGCCCTTTGAAATTTTGATTCTTTTTCTCATCACTAAAAACGAGTCCGTGATATATCTCAGTTTATCATGGATATATTGTTCCGTGATATAAGCAATGTGTGTAGCTGAAGCGTAATCCTGAAACAGAAGCATATCTGCTGTTCGTTTGGATTACTGTTGATAAGCATTTCGCAATGTCACAGATATTCAGAAGAATAAGATGAACGAACAGCCACATGACGGCAATCCATCCCATAAAACATTTTATGTTTGATTGCTTCAAGATGTTGTGAATGCGTTCCATCAGTATTACTTAATTGGTCATTTCTTATTGTTTATTGCTTTCTCATTGCCGATAAACATCTTCTACTTATGACGATTAATCAATGAATCAATAGGCGATGAAATAAATTTATGCGCATTCATATAAATCACATCTGCAACCCTCAACTTTGAAATATTCCCTAAACCGAACTCATTATTACGTTTAGTAACCCAAATCTCTGTTGACGATATTTGCTGACCAATTGTTCCCTTCATTTATATTCGTTTCATTTTATTTTTTAACGATTTGAATTTCCATAAAATAATCAGTCAATACAACCTTAACGATAATAATATCCAAGAAAACAGCATTAGTGTATAAAATTTATGCAGTAATGTGAAATTGAATAGATATCAAATTAATTTTCCAATTTCTTATCGAGCTCAACAAAGCATGTCTCCATTCCTCAACAATGGTTCAGCTAGCTTCGATGTTTCTGCTTTACCCAATATTGCACATACATTTATATTCCCGGTTATACTTTCACTTTCCTGCTTATATCTATGCATTGTTCTATGAGTAATTGAAATAACTGCCATGGGAAATGCATGCTTCATCGTTTCCTTATCTTCTGATCGTAAGCAAATTAAATGTATGCCAGAATGAATGAATACATAAACGAACGATTCAAGAGATGAATGAATATATTTAGCTGATTCGTTTAAAATCGGAAGCTTGCTTTCCTGTCGTAACAGGAACTGGATTTCATTCCCATTCCTTATATCTAGTAAGATATTATTTCTTCACTCACATTTTTTTATTGATCACGATATTGAACGAACATGAAATATCCCTCAATCAAGTATTACTCGAATATTCAACAACTTTTCACTGATCAACCCCGTTACTCGAAACGAATGCAGTTGATGCCGTAGATCCGCACAACGTATTAGCTATTCATTGGAAGTAAGTGGTCAGGGTCATTCTATTTGGATTTGGATGAATATCTGTCCCTTTATTCGATAATAGTAACCATGAAAGGACAAAAGGAGAGATCTGTATTTATTTATAACGATAAAGTTAGCAAGCAGTTCGGCTTTATCACGAGCGCATAACGCCATATTGTCACAACTATCAACGAATTTTTGAACGGAAGCAGTCGCTAATTCCATGAATTTTTCTTGAAAAATTCTCAAAGAAAAGAAACCGTTGAAACAGTCATTAAGTAAAAATCACCTCAACTGATAAATCCAATATTGGTCGAATTAAACGTCGATTGATTCGAATTCTCTGATAGTTCATCACCTTTCGGCACTCTCATCGCAGGTCTCTCATTTCCTGCGAGGCACTTAATGAAGAATGGATATTTTAGCATCACTTCTTAAACGTTTTAATCCCAGAACACCTTGAATTTGCAGGACACTTCGGGTGCATCGCCTTGGACAATAGGAATTTGCTAATCAGGTATTGAAATACTGAACTGACACAACCAAAACGCTGGGGAAGAGTGAGTTAGATAGGAACGATAGTAATTTCAAGAGGGAAATAATGACATAAATTGCTGCAAGCAAAACAAGTGATTTGGAAGAGCAAAATAAATGCTAGGAACCACATCAACTGTGTCATTATACAGCAGCAAAACAGCACATAAATTCATAAATGGACAGCAGTGAAACTTTCATCCAAATCCCATCAAAAATGATTTCAGAAACCAAAAAGAAATTCGATGCCACAAATTGCATTAATTCGGTCTCAGCAATCACTCCACTGGCTATCGTACACATCAAATTAACGTTTGAACAACCTTTCAATAAACAATGATTCTTTGCCGATTTGAGTATTGTATTACTTTATTATTCAACCTATGTGCACATTTGTTTTGGCCTCTGGTCGTTTGAGGTTGAAGACACTGCCATTTGTATGAAACTGAATTGGTAAGCCGGTCTTTGAATACAATCATCAGCATCACAGCAGAAAAGATTCCGCACAAAAATGGAGCTGTTTAGTCACAATTTCTTCCGACATGTCTCCCGCTAAGATAATACCTGGATTACCTGGATTGGCCAGGCTATCAAACGTTGCTGACCACAATGCTCGCCTTTCCGTGGACGTTGTTTTAGCCTCAGTTTACGCCACCCCGCTGGCTAGGCGAGCAGGCCAACCGAACACAACCGAGTAAATAATCAGTCGCCGTGAATACTTCGCATAATTAAACACAGTCAAGTATCAATTCAATAAATAATCATTACTCTAATAAAACAAATATTCCGCCGATCACTCACTGCGATTAACGAAACAACTACTCGATGTCCAAGTAATAATTGATAATGCAAGGTTAATACAAGGATACATTAATTCGTGAAATGATTTCATTACGTTGAACAACCGATCCTACGCGAAACTGACCACAGACCACTTCTGTTCACTAAATCGAACGCTTTTATGAGGCCGACGAACACAGTGAAGGGATCGGCAGTTTTTTTTTCGCGACATTTCTGCTGTAGTTAGCGAGCGCTGAATATCATATCGGTGGAGCCACGACCACACTGATTCTCTGGTAGGATGCCGCTGTTGGTCACGTGTGAAGCAGATCGGTTCAGAACAACTCCAGACAGGGTCTTCCGTGGTCTGGACTAACCATATCGCAGGTTGTTCTATCGCCTTTGCGTTGAATATGTGCACGATCTGCGCATCCGTAAGCTCCTGCGGTGGCTCTTCATGCTCCCAAATGTATCGGTCTAATGCCGTAAGCCGCTGGATTAATCTTCGGTCACCACATTTGAATATCTCTCTCGGTAGTCCATCATTACCAGGTGTCTTTGCTGATTTCAGCCTTTGAATGGCTTCCGACATCTCTTTTTCCGCTTGAGAATACATTAGGTCTTCTGACACATGCCACTGACAGATTTCTGACATCAATGTAGAATAGAACTCAGATGTTTAGTTGAGCATCGGAGGCCGAAGTGACAGGTATGGAATGTCAAATACATATTTCCTTGGCCCACCTCTGATCGCAGGAAAACAAAATTTAGTTTCTGATAACAATTCTGGTTAGCGCTAGTTGTCGTTACTTGTCGCTACTTATCGACATTTGTTGAGTGACGAAAAAATACAAATATCTATCATTCATTCACAGCAGTCTATTGTTCATTGTTTGGAAGCGAAATTCTCTTTTGAATTAATCGCAGAATAATGTTTTATGCGTCTATCGGTCGTTTAATTTATGTCATCGCTTTTGAATAATTGCCTGATGCATACTTCAGCCAAATTTATTGTTGCCTAAACTTATTTGTCTCTGCAAGAAATTCGTCGTTGAAAAGATATAGCTCCTTATTTGAGTAATCGATCAATCAGTCCGTCAATTCCTGTCCCAGGCAATATCGACATTTTGAGATTGAAATTTTCTAACACATTCTATTCAGAGATTTCTATTCAAAAAATTCTTGCAAACATTCAAAACGTAGAGACAATAAATTGGATTCTAAATTCTGTCTTTCGAAATCGGATGCTTATTAGAATGACTTTGATAAAATTGCTAAAATTATCAGTGTTATTACATACTATAATAATGGTATAGTTGTGCAATAATGTGAAGTCGTTTCTTTTATGAGCATCGTTACAGTATGTGCATCAAGGTGTGCATACAAGTGATCAGCATGTAGTACTGATTCCATTTCTACTCTCATTAATTCGTTCATTTCTCTTTATATCTCATCCAAACAGATCAGCTTCTAAAAAATGATTCACTTTTAAAGTAAGTCAACCATTCATAAAAATAGCAGTACGTCTGATAAATTCGGCTATAAATACATATACGAATACACTCGTCTCCCATTGTCATCCAAATTTTCATCTAACCACCAGCGTTCATAATTGAACGGATCATCTGAAAAGTGTCAACATTTGGCGTGGAACCATGCCGAATATTAAGATTAAGCGTTTGGTTAGGTGAATAATCCCAGGCTTGAGCGTCATCCTAATGCTCAACCTAAGCCCGAGCTCACGCTAATCCCAAATTTCCTTCAGTGAACTCACATTTCTTATCTGTAGCATGATGCAGTTGCAGTCATTTGGTCACTACCAGATAATCCGCTAACTTCTGCTGTTAACTTTAACTTGAAGGATACTGTCAATAAGGCAGGCCTAAAACATGTGATGAAGCATGCGTATCCGATCCGAATTTCTCGCATAGTCGGATAATATCATTATTCACAATTTTGGCACAATTTGTTTCAAAGACATCTTTTGAGCTCAAAAGATAAGTAATCACAAATCCGGATTGACGAAGAGTGCTTGAACTAACTGAGGCTAGAGTTCGATGCTACTAAGGCAACTCTGCGACGTAGTCATTGTAACGAAGAGTCATTCTGACTATGTAAGCGAGTCGCCAAATATACGTATTCTTTAAAATTAGAACTCGGAAACAATTAAAGCAACTAAGTGCTAATAATCAAAGTGAGGTACGGCAATAGTGAGGTGCGGGCTTAGGTTGAGACTTATACTGGATCCACCTATTTATTTAATAGATCCAATATGACAGAACCAGCTATTCGTTTAAGAGATATCCCAGTCTCCGTATGATCCTTATGGCCCAAGCTTAACCAAAACGTAACTCACCGTCATATCTTGTTCTCGTTACCATCATTTCGGCTTATTTTTGTGAAAATTTCGCTGTCCGATAGAGCATGCCTTCTGCTTCTTTTGTAAAATGTTCATCTTCGGATCTGAATCTATTTCAAACTGCGAACAAGAGCTTTTAAGTGATGCAAAATAGATGAGTGCATACGAAATGTAATGAAACGATAGATTCGATTCAATCGGTTAAAGGATTATAATTGCCCGCATATTTCGAGGTGACAATGAATTAATGACTGAACGGGTCCTGAACCGTACCGTCTAGTCAATTGCTATAGCAAAATTCAGATCTATTCATCTTCTCATGTAATCATTTAACATCAGTTCTGCAGACCCATAAAATCGTATTAAAAACAAAGCATATCATATGGAATGCCGATAAATTATCAGCATTCATTCATATTCCTAATAAAACATTTCACATGAAGTGCTATATATAGATGTGCCCTAAGTAATTGAACAAATGAATGATTGATTATGTGCGTCGATTATTGCGTTGAATGTTTCACTGAGGACAGACCTAAAAAAATCCAATGTCTAATGGGCATATTAATCAATTATTATACATAATTCCCTTCATAATTCAGATGGCTACTGAATTCGCAGTTCATTTAACGTTTCATTATTCGAACGTTTACTCGCGAATTGAAGCACACATTCGAATGAAAGCAGTTGGCATGAAATTCCTCGGAATACTCTCAAATTTTGAGTGCTTATTTTTTGCTAAAGTCAACCGTTATTTTATCGATGAACCTCATTGAGTTGTGCATATTTTCGAACAATTGTTTTACATTTCAGGAAAGTTTGAGGTTGTAATAGTTATTTTTTGATCGTTAAAATATCAAATTAAATGGAATATCGCTAAGTTTCAAATGCATTAAAGAACTACGTATTTCAATCACACACGATCACCAAGAGGCAGTCATTCAAAATTTGGTTTCGCCATTCATTCCTCAGTTAATTCACACTGATCGAAATTACTTCATAAGTGATCTTGAAGTGATTCGTCTTGCTGACATATTTTTAGGCAGAAATTCGTGGAAAGTTGTCACTGAATAAGAAGTGAAGCAAAACTGCTAGCAAACTAGTCTAGTATTGTCATTTTCAGTCGATTAGCACTGAAGTTGATGTGAAAACGTACGATAATCGGTGAACGTTTGTTTGAAAGGATGAGTACGCTTCAAGATATCCATAGATAAAACAGCTACAGTCTCTCATTAATCCATTTTTATTGGCGGCGAATAAATAATAAATCGACATTGTATATTACTCCACGAATGAGTTTTTCTTTTTCTTACTGCCGAGCTTTTACTGCTGCCGGATTATGAGATGTTCAAAGATGATCTGATTCGTTTAATGTAGCATAATAAATGAGCAATGATTTATTTCTTGCTCCACATGCAAATGATTTATGCCAAACAATTTAATAGGTTTAATTGCTGTTTTTGGGACACAGTTTTGTCTTCCTTTCAAAACTGTT
>JAPYMA010002499.1:0-11767 GCA_035041965.1 Anisakis pegreffii
CACATACATGTGAAAAATTATTTCAAGCTTCAATTTTTGCTTGAAATAATTTCTCTTATTACATTTATTTTTCAATTTTTCAATTTTAATTTTTCATCATGATTTTTTAAATATTTTTTTATTTTGATTTTTTTATTTTTTGTTTTCTTTATATTTTTTTGTTTTTTTAAAATTTTTTTAATTTGATTTTTTTATTTTTTGTTTTTTAATATTTTTTTATTCGTTTTTTTAAAATTTTTTCATTTGTTTCCTTCATTGCTTGCTGTCGATTCCGCTCCGTCGTGTTGAATTTGTCGCTCGGCGCTTCGTGGTGAAGGGTTTTATTCAATATTTCCGCTTTCCTTATTACTATCCCTTCAAAATTATTCTCCACCCAAATTTTATTTCTCTTATTAGCATAAAGAGATGGTTGGATAGTTTCTCAATGGCTTTTGGCGAACTCAAGCCTAGCTTCGAGCGGTGACCAGTAATTACTTACTTACAATAACTTCCCAACCCAATAAGCGCCAATGGAGGTGTTCAACCCATAACCCGAACCCGAAGTACTCTAAACCCTTACCCAGAGTACTTCTCTTATAGACCCAGAACCCTGAACCCATTATAGCATCGTCGCAATACGATGACTATAATATTATGAATATTCCCAATAATAACTCCCTCCATCTGTGGCGCTGAGGAGCTGGCATATCCGCCATATGACTCCCCTTCTACAATAGAATGTGGATGCCCAAATAATCGGAAAGGAATTTTGAAGGGCATATCTCTCTTACCTAGTATGCTAATATGGTCAATCGCTCTATGCTTGGCTTTTTTGTCGCATCCTAGCCAATGCTGAGAAATTAAGTAATGTGGGGGGGTTGGGTGGCCAGACATTCGATTGAAACAAATTTTTCAATCGCTCTAAAGTTCTCAGCTTTGCTTGATATTCTTAGTTTTGGTGTTAAAGTGTAGGGTCGAAGCGCCGATTGGTGGATGAGTTGACGTTGTATAATATGATGGTGTATTATAATAATTATAAAACAATTTCAGAGACGATAGCTCATTCAAAAGGTAAGCATAAAATCACATTATGGCGTTCAAATAAGGCGATTCTTACATATGATGTTAACAACATAAACTATAATGTGACATGATAATGATAGTAACAGTAAAAATACTATACATCCATAGCATTATCAAGTATATAACATAATAGTACAAACAGTAAACACAATGACACATAACATATATCCTATCAGTCCCCTTCCTAGGCTCATTATGCTCGCTATAATAACTCGTTTCCCTATTGTTAAATCATGTTCTATTACACTGATAACCTAATGTTCTCACGAGATGTTTAAGTACTCATTTTCATAGTCACTAATTTGCTTCTTTTTCTGTCAGATCATTTCTACTCTCTCATCTCACTGAGGTATTGCGATTCATTGCAAAAAATTTAAAAGGCTTAAATGAATTTAACCGTGAAGTGCTGGTGAGTATTGGTGTTGATCCGGTCGAGTTGATCCATCTGGAGCGTGCCGCTGTTGTTCCTCTCGCAATGTTCCATTAATCGAATCTGAGCTGGTGTTCCATCCCGATTTGTTCCATTAAATCGGGATGGTCGGCCTTGAATCGCTTGAGATAAAGGCAGCACTGGTCTGCCCTCCACGCTGCCTCGGAGGCCAGGTGCCTCTTGCGAGGGTTCGAGGACACCTGAGCCTCTTCTGCGTCCTCATCTGGGACCGCGATATGCGAGTTATCGCGGCCCAGAATCATCAGACGCTCGGCAGCGATTTTGCGCGTCTCCATGGCCTTCTTGGAGACGCCGACGCACCTTTCGGATTTGTGTGCGTCCATGATGATTTTGATTTCGGCGGCCGAAAGGTGCGCCGAGGAGGGTAAGACCACGTTGTGGCCGCAGGATGTGCAGAGGGCTGAAAATTCAACTTGAGTTGGCTTATAGAATATTGATTATACTCGTATAAATAAATGCCCGACTTATATGTACATATATATATATATATATATATATATATATATATATATATATATATATATATATATATATATATATATATATATATATATACATATATATATATCTATATATATATAATGCTAGATCATATGAAAGAGTGATTTCATTACTTCAACATAAACCGTCCAAAATCTCAGTGGAACGATATCATATGTCAAGTCTTCATGAGAGGTGATCACAGGTTTGCTATAGATATTTCATTCGAATTGAAGACCCTTAATGGAAATGTTGAACGTGAAATTTGAAAACGCAAATATCAAAAACTCAATAAAATATGGAAATAACGTACTTTGGCTGCGGTGACATGCCGCCCTCTGCACATGAATTTTCCAGGCCCGGACCGTTTTGAAGGGCTGGTCGGGCCTGGCGCAACCGGCTAGACGGCACCCTGAAACATCAATAATAAGCAAAAATGAATATTCAATCACTGCTTCCTATTATCACTTTTTATAATCAATTCTATTTTTATTCTCACCTTCATTTTGCTATTCTCACCTTCACGACTGGCTTATATTTAATGAATTTTCATGGCAAACAAATTCAGACAATCAGTTAAGATTATCTCAAACAATCCAATGAAAAATGATCATTCAATAGAAACTTACAGATCTTCTTGTCGTCGTCCACGTGGTATGCTTCAGAATCTGGCGCCGCTAGCTCGGCCTGATGTTCCGGCCGCAGATGCTCAATGTTGTGCGGCCGGAAGACCTGCGGCTCACGTTGCTGCCTTGGCTGCGTCGGGACATGGGGCCTGCGCCTACAAGACGTTCACCTTATTACTTTAAATTGAAATTCTTTGATTGTGTACTTTTTAAATCAAAGAGTATTTTACAATGATTTCTGATTGCTCAATTTGTACAATTTTTCATAAGATGAATGATGGAAATGTTGCAAAATAAATAATGAAATATAATATTATTGCGATGAATTTCAGAAAAAGAAACTCACAAGAAGTAACGGGGCTGCGCAGGCCCCTCTTCTGCCTGGGTCGTGTTAGTATCGTCGTTATTGGCGTCGTTAATTTGGTTTTGGTTAGCGTCATTGTCGGTTAGTTCATCGTTATCTTCTTCTCCTCCGTAAAAAATACCCATAAATTCCTCGGGCTGTGGCTGGGGTTCGGCGGGTCGATTTTGGGGGCCGGGTGATGGGATGGGCCCCCGACGTTCCAACACCTGGAACGATTAGCTCGATCATGAATTGATTCGAGGTTCAATAACCAAAAGCACTAATTTTTCATGAATTTGGCCACTGCTATGATTTATCACCAACTGATCAACCCGTGCGATTTGTGATTGCTAAAACAATTTGTTTAATATCGGAAAGTCTTGCAGGAAAAATTCAACTGCGATGTTTATAGCATTATGTAGTCATTCTTTCATCAATACCGACTTCTGTATGAAGTGAATCTCGCTCACATCACAAATTATTCGCTCGAGAGCATCTGTAGCATTTTCGTTTGAAATAGTTAAGAAATTATCAACTATTCGTGAAGATATAATCAAAATTTCGTTTAAATCCACTTACGTCGTTCGGAACTGGAACTTTCCAACGTTCCATTTCTTCTTGGAATAACTCCGAATCGACGTACTGAAAAACATTATTTAATTATTATTACTATTCATTACGACAAAATTCCTGTTACAAAACACTATTATTATTATAAAATCTGAACTTTCTGAATCTGATTATTGTCATTATTACAGCCATTGTTCAAAAAGCAGCACTTTTAAAGCAAGTCAACTCAGAAGTATAATTAAGGGAACTCACTTGGATTGTCGGGAACCCAATAAATACGGCGTACCGGTCGTGCGCCTCCCGTATTACTTCAAATGCTGCCCCGGTGACGCCGTATTTCCAGCTCCTCTGGTTCTCGGCGTTTGCGTGGTGGATGAGGAGCTGGATCCCCATCATCCGGCAGATGGCCTCGATAAGCAGGGGCGAGGGTGCCCCTGCCCTAAATGCGGCCACTGAAATCAGGCAATAATTATTATTCGATGCGCTATTACAAGATTCTATGGAAATTTCGTTCTTATACGCTCAACATTCATTGATCGCATCAAATTCTTATTATTTGAATCGATCATTTTGCGCTAATCTCAACATCAAATACACATCCTCATTTAAGCTGACGAGAATTGGTGATTTTGTCATCATATTACCAATGCAAATTTTTCATTTCATCAATTAATGCAATGCTTGATATACATTAAATAGCAATATATGAGTGAGGAGTGCATGATAAAATTATTATTTCGCGTAATGGCAAAAAAACTTACAGATTGAGTGACCACCCAATTCGGGTGGTAACTGGCCTATCGTGATTGGCCATTCCTCGTCGACCCACCGAACCAGATTCAAGTAGTTCGGCATAAAACTGAGCACCCCCAGCACCTGCAGCAAATTGCTGCAGTAAACCTTCCCGCGGCTCCCATACTGTAGATCGTCGCCCACCATCCTCGTCTCCGGGTGACCCGGAACTCCTTCCAGCGCGCGCTTCCCGAACATCTTCATCCTCACGTCCCGGTCGTTAACCACGTCCTTCTTGCCTCTTCTGCCTCCGCTGCTTCTTCTGTGGCTGCTGCTTCCCGGCATTTTTTCCAACTGAAAATGCCTTTTAATTAATTTCTCAACACGCCTTGTAAAATCCCACTGAAATTTCGTGCAGATTCTGGTCACGGTTCATCGTGCACGTTTTCATGTCTTACGTCCTCAATTACGCTTAGGTAATCATTGAATCCACCTCGTCAGTCATATTGCAGCGTCAACAACATCATCAAGTGTTCATGCATGACAAGGAGCTGAGAATCGTGTGCAATAAGATCAGGCAATGGATCACAAGAGATGACTCTTGCAGATTCCACTGTCGCCGCTCTCTTGAAAGTAACCGGTTTCAGAACTCATGCGCTTATATATTTAGTTTCAGACGCTATTTTGAACATTTCACTCATGATCATATGCATGCGCAAATTTCCTCAAGTGTTTAGGAACAATTGTAAACAGTACAGACTGAAGACATTTTGATAACAGTTTGAGCGCGTTCCCATTGGGCCGATTTATTTTCTTATTAGAAACGCACCTAATGAGACATTTTGTTATAGTTTGACATAAATGAACGAATTTATGTGAAACCACAGCAAAACAGATGTGAATAAATGCAACAGGATTTGAAACACATATTTCACAGTTGAGATTTTTACTTATTCGAAGGTTGAAGTTATTCGAGAAATTAGGCTTTTAACTGTTGATAAATCCGTAAGTTCATTTTAACTCACGACACTGGATTCATTTCGACCGATTGCATTTTTTTCATGCCCTTCTGGGCAATAGTACGTTGTTTATTATTCCGCTGTTAGTGGAGCTCATTTTTTCGTTAGTCCGGCAGCTCACCAATTTTTTACATAGCGGAAAGTTGCAGCGATAGCTTACGCAGCAATGATTTCTGGTGGCATTGATCAGCGATAACCTACGCTATTTTCTTTCATTAGCGTTTTAGCGAGCTTTTGATTTTCAAACTACCTATGACTTGTTACTTTTTGTCTGCAAGGTATTTTTTTCCAACATCAAGATGTCGGGAATATTTCCCACATTCCTAAAAGGATCCATATTTTTACGAACCATTCGATCCTTGTGGATCAGTTTGACTTATGCCTCGGTTTGACCTATGCGTTAACATATGATTTTATTTATACTTGTGGCCTGCATGTCAAGTCGACAAGCCACAGGGAAACAATTCCGAGAAGCTGGACTGGAAGGCCGATTCGATTTACCAAAATATGGATCAAACATTTCCAAAAGATTCGGAACAGAGTATATTTATATCACCATGTGAAATTATTTTATTTTTTGTTTACATCTATATTTATATTTATTTATATTTACATCGCTGATCAATTACGGCAAACTTCTGATTGCCATAATTTACTGCTACCTTCACTTTTCTCCAGGAATTTCTTTTCGCATAAAAACAAGCGTGAGAACTTATGTAATTCCTAACTAGAGTTGCTCATAGCTTCGTTTGTTTATGATCGCAATTTTTTGATAAGTGGATTCCATTTGAATTAAATCTGACATCTCCAATTAACTCTGGGAAGATTCTGTCAAATTTTCGACGGCTTTTTCACAGAAAAATCAGCAATGCGATTGCAAATTTTGAAGGAAGCTTTAAAATTAACGAGCATCGAACTTTGTTTCTTGATTACTATGCATGCGCAGTTCATCGAATCGTTTTCATGCGTAAATCACATTCAACTAGATCGAGACATTTTCAGAAGACGTTAGCAAAATCAGGTGATAACGACGACAAGATGATGATGATGGTTTGGATGATGATCACAAGATATCTGCCGTAATTCATACAGATAAGAGGATAAAGATGGAGGCAATCAAAACAGTTCCGACAGACAAAGATCAGTTCGTTCGATCGATATCTGTGGTTCAGAGCAACGCGAGTGCATCTTGAAGTGCAAATTTTGAATGAAATCTTACGAATATATCATTTCAATGCGCGGAAGCTTCAAAACATTACTCGCATAGCAACAATTTTTGAGTGAAGTGATGTAGGTTGATGTGGATAATCGGGTAATTCGTTAAACAGATTGCATAAATGTTCAAATTAGGTGTTCATCAAGCACCACAACGGATCAGAAACGCATTAGAAGGTACTTTCAGTTCAAAAACAATGATCCAGAGCAAATCAGTCGCCTGTTGCACGCGCAAATTCTAATCAAAGATGATTCGCTTTATTATTTCCGTGTTTCAAACTCTTCAATACTTTAGACTCACAATATCCTTTTCAAGACAATAAGAGAGATCGAAAATTTCATTCTCAAGGTAGATATTGATGAGGAAATAAACAGACGTTCTTTCTTCGTAACGCGGAATGTACCCATCAATTCAAAATGAATTTCCAGAGCGATCATATAGTGCCGTGCAAGTTTCGAACAAAGTTTTCGAATTTCTTATAATCTTACAAATGCATCTGAATTTCAGTTAGGCAGCAATAAGCAATATTTGAGGGCAATTATGATAAATGATTTGGACGATCAAGCAATTTATTTGGCGAATTAGTTGTACGTTCACTTTGGATAGCGATATCGAAATGATCAAGTGCAACATCAAAAATTTTTGTCGATTAAAGTCAATTGGAAATTTTCACAGAAAATCTTTGGGCAAAACTGTTGCGTAAACGATAAATGAAGTCATTAACTTCCATAATTTTGCTGGCAGAATGCTTCAATTTAACATTATGAAGGATGTCAGGATAAAATATTGCATGTTTCCATATCTCAGAATGAATCGCGTGTTCATTTTCAAGCAAACGTGCGAGATGTATTGATATGCTTACAATCAGAAGATGAATCAACCCGAAAAGATTCGAAAAGTTATGACTACGATCAAGTATTACTGATTATTATCTGGATTAGTTTGATGATGCTTCAGAACTATATAATTCAATGAAGTATGTACGGATTTGTATACGAATAAATAGAATATGGAAGAACATATTAGTGGAATATATCAAGGTATATAACAGATGATATCATGATAGGAACATGTCAGTAGTGCAATGTATTCTACAGATAACAATGGAATGTGAAATATAGTGAAATTAAATCCAGATGAAAATGCTGAAGAAATGCATGCAAAAAATAATGAAATAATGTCAATTAAAGCTTACATTTTAAAAATATCCAATAACAGAGTTGTTGCGCTGCTAAATTTTTTCAAAAATCTCCAAAGATCTGAAATTTATCAAATTAGGATTGTGGATTGAAAAAGAATAATGAAGTCAAAAATCCGAGAAGAATTCAACTGTCCAGGGATCTCTGAGAGGTTTCAGAAGGAGAAACGCGAAAAATATTCGGGATTTTCGAAGATTTGAAGATAGAGAATATTTGAGTACTACTTGAATGAGTCTGGCTTGAATATGGAATGGATGAGACGAATTGAGAATAGCTATAGTCGGTGAAAAGAAAAGAAATCGAGGTAAATGAATACAATTAATTGAAAAGTCATCGACAAAACATACTGGAGATTTTGAAATATCTTTCGAAAAGCACCCAATACTTTTTAATCTTCGCTTGGTGTGGTCAGCACCAGAAAGTATACCTGAAATTCAGTAAATCAAAACGGATAATGAGAGTTCTCATTGATCAATCTTTTCGCACGAATCAGGAGAGCGATTTGCAAATCATCACGACAAGAATACAGCAATAGGCAGGATTATCAAATAAGTGAAACGACTCAAAAAAATTAAGCCGTAAGATTTCGATTTACGTATTCTAATGAACAGACAGCATTTCTTAATGCTGCTCTTCAGTGCTCTTGTAACACGGTAACACTTAAAACGAATACCTCTAGTCATGATGCTACAAGTGCAAATAGCATCATGAGTAAAGGTATTCGTTTCAGGCCGCATATATTCATTTATACCTTCACGGAAAACAGTTCGGCGAAAGATCAGGACTATCATGTAAATAAAGACCGCTTGGACAAGAGCTTTTCAACGATATTCATAATGTCAAAACTTAAATTTAATGAATCGCCGATACTAGCGATTGAAAGTGAAAACTCGTCAAAACGGTGACTGTAACAGGTTGAATAAAAATGAGCAAAAGAACAGTGATAATAAGTAAAAATGATTCTCCTCAAGCAATGATTAAAAAACAAAAATCGCGAAAAAGTTTTAACGAAAAGGTTGTAATTTTTTGAAGAGGTAATAGAGGAATGTTGCCAACGATTTTTTTTTGCATTAAAACAACGAAAAAAGTGATATGATGTGTGCATGTGGGCGTGGTATTGATTGTTCGAGAGTGATAGGTGTGTCGTCCTCTTCATTCCATGTAAACAATTCATTGGTGACGTGATCTACCAGTAGAGCACGTGCATTTCAAAAGTCGATCGAATGGAAACATCGTGGTCAGAGTTAAGTGAATCTGAATGGTGAAGGGTAACGCGTTGAAGAAATGCAGGTGAACGTAACATGTTAAGCATTGAGTTTTGATCACGCAGACCATCCGTTGACTGTATCTATACGAATGAGGAGTCGCTGCTGATCATTTGTAAAGATGATTTGTAAAGAAATACACATCCAAAATCAACTCAAACGATTAGATTGGTGATATTCAATTGGAGATATTCGGATGGGAACATTCACATGAAACAGAATAGCATAGATATCAGTGTTGTGGCCGGCACTACAACATTTATGAGTTTTATGCTGAAAATGAGATGATGAAATGATTGCTGACTTGATTATTCAGTTATAGAATGAATCCCGCATTCTTGTATCGCACCATTGTCTGCTCACGAATAATTGGGAGGAAATACTAGGAATTCGCATATTGGAGCATGTTTTTTAGGGTCTCTGCAAATATGTGCGGTTTTGTGGTTTGTTACGGTAGCTGAGTAAGCCCGTAGGTACTACTCCGACATCATCTCGTCTTCATCTTTAAGGAGAGACCCCCCTCCCCCTAGAATCAATGATATTTTGCTAAATTCACGGATTAGAGCGATTGTATCAGAGCGATTTTATGTAAGTATTTGTTATGATGATAAATAGCCCCACCAAGGTAGTGATGCTTGAAAGAATCGCAGTTATTCATTCAGTAAATGATAGTGAGTAGATGGTGAAATTCATCAGTGGATTAAGCTTTCATATAATTTCCATGAATACCGTTGCAGATCAGTACATTTCCAGATCAAAAACGTTTATTTCTATGTTCATTTCTAAATAAAGTTTATTTCTAATTGTTGACGTTTCTATTATTGTTATTCGTTACCTGTAATTTTGTTAACGCCTTTCCACAACTGCATTTTTCGTCATGATTTAGATGTTATTTCAAGCGTTGAATTTTATTTTTATTAATTTTTCTGCAGCCTTGTGTTTCGAATTATTTTCTCGGTATCCATTTGACGATTGCTTATGATGGTTCCCTTCCTTCCATTCGATATGGATACTTCTCAGTGTTTCTGAAATTGTATCTTTTGATGTTGGAACGGTGCTGAACCTTTGTATTCCTATTTATTGTTACGATGAATTCGATGTGATTTATCTGTATTCCTTCAAATTTTATTCTAATTGAGAGTAGAAAAATGTTGGTTTGATGCCCATATTATACATCTGAGATTCTGAATAAATAATTCAAGAATAAGGTGTCGTTTTGAGCACTTCTCACACGGGAAATTTTGATGAAAGAAAATCGCCCGGTTTCTAGATGGAGGAATGAGAGTCTCCCCCATACAACAATGGTTTTCAGACTCCCACACTCCATATGTCACATTACCAGCCTCCTCATAGCAATCCAGTTGGCCGCAACTTCCCACATCTTCCCTCCTCCAAACTAATGAGGATTCAACGGATAATCAAGAAATCGATTCTATAGTCAAAAATTTCCCTGTTAAAAATTGTCGGTAGCATTGAAGTTTTCGTCAGACGACATAAATACTGTTCCTGAATCAGAAATCCTGTTCTATTAGATGAATATGATTAAATTTTTTGATACTGTCAACATCTGAGGGAATGGATTGCCTGAATATGAACTGTGTGATACATATCGACATCAGTATTGTGATCCTGTCGATTGATGGGTGGTTAATACAAAAGGCTGTATCGCAAGAAATTGATGCATTCTTCCGAGAAAATTTGCACTTTATGAAACTAGAAATCAGTTTACGTAAGATCAGTATGATGAAATGTTCAAATGTTGAGAAGTTCTGCTAGCAGAGATCACCTGGGCATGACAAGTAGACGTTCAATATTGCAATTATCATGCAGAAGAAGGTGTGATTATTGTCGAAGACTCAGCTGAAGCTTTCTTTCAACAACATATACACATTCTTCTCGCATAACATACACATGTCGGAATATAATGATGCTGATAAGACCTGAGCTTACAAATTGTTTGAACATGATATTGCTTGATACAAATAGGCAACAGTGTTGCATTCTCATAGACTACAATCCGATTCTTATACATGACTGTATCTCAAGAAATTCAGATACGTTTCAGCGGATTGTTTATTATATTCCTGCAATGCTCTGTTGTAAATGAAATTAGGAATTGAGAGATACGCGCTCCTCTCCATGTGAGCGCTTATTTCTTAGTTTCAAACTGTACAGATGAGTTTTGAAGAGTCATGGACGATGGACTGATTTGCTGCAGAGTTGGTATAAAGCGAGACTGGTACAGTCGTGGTTATGTGCATGGTTATGGAAGAGATTCTGGCCTGTACAAAAGGGTATCATGTCTAGGCGGACACTTTGGAGGGGGTTACGGCGACTGCCATATTGGTCTCGACCATAGGGACCTTATTGTGATAGTAGGCCACAAGGCAATACAGTCGTGAACACGATGGGTATTTATTCGTCGAATCTATTCGGAAATAAAGCAAAACAAGGCGATGCAGCTAAACAAGCGCAGGCAACGGCCGACAAATACAGCCAAACGGCGAAGAATTGTACGAGTATTTTTGGTGGAGGTGGCATCGGTAATATGAAAGTTCTGGAGTTGAGCTTGAGATGATCATCGATGTCCATCATATCAGGCCTGTAGCCGCACTCGGAGCAGTCATGCATATGCTCAGACACCACAAGCCACTGATTAGACCCCTTGAATTTCCGCTGAACTGAAAGTAAATCGGGCTGAAACAGTGCTAACGCCTCTAGCTCTCGCCACAGGATACAAACCAAGGAATTCACCCACAAAAATTTGCTGTGAATCCCTCGAAATCCTGAAGCACGGCTACGGG